>CAUYQG010031974.1:0-10092 GCA_963574415.1 Tarsius wallacei | reverse complement strand
AAATCAAAAAATTAGCCAGTTGTGGTGGTGCATACCTGTAGTTCCAGCCACTTGGAAGGCTGAAGAGGAAAACTCACCTGAGCCCAACAGTTTGAGGCTGTGGTGGCCGTGAGCATGCTGCTGCACTCCAGCCTGGGCAACCGTGAGACTCCGAAAAAAAAAATAAGAATAAGAATAAGGGGCAGGCCGGGCTCGGTGGCTCAGCCTGTAATCCCAGCACTTTGGGAGGCTGAGGTGAGTTGATTGCCTGAGCCCGCGGGTTCGAGACCCGCCTGGACAACTTGGCGAGACCTCATCTCTACAATAAATCAAAAAAAACTAGCCGGGCATGGTAGCGCACGCCTGTAGTTCCAGCTACTTGGAAGGCTGAGGCGGAAGGATCGCCGGAGACCAGCAGGTCAAGGCCGTGGTGGCCAGGAGCGGCCACTGCATTCCATTCTGGGTGAAAGACTGAGACTCCAACACGGAAAAAAAAAAAAAAAAAAGAAGCTTTACTGACCCAACCGTGGCTCACACCTGTAATTCCAGCTACTTGGACGGCTGAGGCGGAAGGATCGCCGGAGCCCAGCAGGTCAAGGCTGTGTTTGCCGAATGTGCATGTATTTTTTTGTGATTCCTTGTGTATTAGGTGCTTAGAACTTATTCGTCTTGCATAACTGATGCATAGATAAATAAAAGGTGATATATATACACACACAAGGGTATATTATTTAGCCTTAAAAGTGGAAAAAATAATCCTGACATTTACGACAATATGAATGAACCTGGAAGACATTATACTAAGTGAAATAAGTCAGGCACAGAACAACAAATACTGCATGTTCCACTTACGGTCAAATGAATAAAAACAGAGCATAGAATGGTGTTTGCCAGGGACTGAGGGGAGGAGAAGATGGGGAGATAAGATTTTAAGTGTTTGTTTTGAATCTTGCCGTGTCAGCTTGTAATTAGGAACTCCACTTGTTCACCTATAGTTCAGTTTTCAGGGTAGAGCCTGGGAGTGGCTGGGGGTGGTTGTGGGCACCTATGAGTTGGTTATGCCAACTGTCTCCCAGGAGAGTGCTTTCTTACTAGTTAATGTGTGAATCTGTTCAGAAAAAAAAAAAAACCCAAAAAACCAAACACACAAACAAAAAAACAAAGTCTGCAGTTAGAGGGTTATGCTGCATGCAAACAGACTATGGGAAGTTTGTTTTTGTTTTTGTTTTTAGGACACAGTAGATCATATTATGATTCTATTGTTTTACACAGTTACTTTCTCGCTGACGTGAAATCACTTTGTTCGAAAACAATTCTGTGAAAGACAACATGTGAAATAAGAGTTCTGCAGTCTTTCCTTCTTTTGTCTTCCTGATGGGACAATTTGCATGCAAAATGTTTACTTTGGCTAACCTTTAGCAGTAACCTAATTAAGGCTGTGACTCCAATACTTACAAAACGCTGAAATGGTTTTTGGAGCATTAGGACAATCAGATTTAATTTGATTTGTATCTTTCTTGAATAAGGAAACATACTTAGCCAGAACCCAAATAATCAGGACCAAGCGTAATGGAATAATTTGTTCAGCAGAAACAGATCATTACCACTTCTGTATTCAACGTACATATACACAAATGCGCCCACACATGTATACATCATACCACACAGATATATAGACACACATAAAATGTTTAAATAATAAAACAAAACAACTCAAAACAGGGTCATCGAATTATATAGCTTTAATTCTACTTAGCTGTTTAAGCAAGAAGTGAACTTCTTGAAGCAAATAAGTAAAGATGGAAACAAAAATGTTGAGTTGAATTAAATCACAGTCCCTCAGGCGTTCTGTTTCTGTTGCATTACTGTGTTTCACTGCAGGATATTACACAAAAATATGCATAGAAGTTAAAACAGTGATGACTTTTAATGAAGAATATTGCATGGAATACTAGCTCCCTTCTTCATGTGTTTGGAATTCTTTGCAGAATTACAACTTGTATTGGAAAATAGAATACCTATTCTGATCTAGATTTGTAGGAAACAAGAGAGCATATACTCAGTATTTCTTCACTGACAAAGAAAATACATAACTGGAAGCCAAGAGTTTATGTATGTGGTAAAGATGAAAACTCAGAGTTGTTGGTGTGAAAACTAAATAAGTGTGAAGCTCTGATCCAAACCCAGTATGGTCTACTCTCAGTGCAGGCTGCATTGACTGTGAACTCTGGGCTTTCATCCAGCAAGAAGCGAATTAGGAAGCTGTGTTTCTTCCTTTTTGTGTTCATCCAGCACATAGTCTTTGTAGTTTAGTGGTAAACCTGAGTGAGTGCAACCTTGAATCAAGATCAAATTGCCATGCTCAACAACCTTCAAACCTAAGTAAGCCTCGTGTTTGTTTCCTGATATCACTTGCAAAGCAAATGGAATACATACGTACACAGATCTTTTGCTTATGCTAGTAGGTTTTGGACATTTTACAAGCAAGTGCCGGCTGACTGCTCCAGATGTTGTTGGAAAGTTTAACTGTCGCAGGGTAACTGAGAAAGAGCACTTCTCATGATGGCTTTGAACAAAGACATTCTCTCTACTGAATGAAGATGGGGAATACCTGCCATGGCTGTTTCCCTTTTAGGGAAGGTAGCAGTTGGGTCTGGTTTTCTTCTTTTTCTCCCTAATCAAATTGGAGATAATTAACACATGGATCACTTAGTGTCATTCATTTATATTTGTCATCGTGGTTTTAGCTTATGAAATTTCACTAATATGTCCACTCATTTGCCATTGGGGAGTCTTTCTCTGTTGATATGAACAATTTTTTCAGTGTATTTGGTTTGTAACTTTATGTCCTGTATTTATATTGTTGACTTCTATGTTAGATCATAAGCAATAATAATTGGGGTTGTTCTTTGCAATTAACTCTTATAATTGTTCATTAGGAACTGTAACAATAGTTATATTCAATAAATTAAAGACCACATAAGTTTTCCTGATGTAAAATAGCAAGATCATCCCAGTAACTGCTTTAAGCATAGATGTGGAACCTATCAGACTACTTGGTTTCACTGGAATGCAAATAATAGCTTTTTATTTTTATAATAACTTCTCTAAAATGATTCCTTTTGTTGTTCATCCAAACGAACCACAATCCAGATGTCAAGAAACTCTTAGACAGCAATGAAAGTCTTTCCCAGCAAAATTGCATGCAGTAAAATTCTGCTTGTAAGAGAAAATACATAATATTTCGGAAAAAATTGCAAGTGCTTAATTCTAATATAAGCAAGTGGCAAAATCTTGATTTTTTAAATCATAAAGTGATAATTAAAAGATACTTAAGCACACAGAAAAGAATCTCATTTCCCACCTCTGACTCCCAAATTATTACAAAAGGGCAAAAGGAAGTTATGATACTGAATATAATTCCTGCAGAAAGACATTGTTTTATTAGATGATTTTCCAAGAAAAATGCCTGGAAATATGTGGCTTTAAAAATACATAATCTAAGTCTATTAATCAGAATGGGCAACCCTAAAGTTGATTCCATATTTTCTAATAGATGCACATTTGTCAATAATTTCAAATTTCTAGATCATGAAAAAATTTTAATATACTTGAAAACAAAACAAATGACTGGTATTTCTTTATCAGTTGCTTATATACTTTTGCTGGTGTGAATATTTTAGAGGACAGAAGGAAGATTGTTCAGAGTTTTCTGATGACTAATTTCCCCACCAATGCCAACAGTCTATGATTTCTTTTTCATGTCCATTTATTTGGCAAGAGATGCTGATTTTATTGTTGCCAATTTTTTTTCCTCTGAAGAGCTAGAAGATAAAGCTATTCTTTAGTTTTTTCATTTGCAAATGGCCTCTCATGGGTCCCTAGCAAGGCATCGAAATGATGTTCACAGACACCTGCCATTATTCTTTTGCTGCTGTCCTTAAAATAAAATAACCTTCAAAGTTGCAAATACTCTTATCCAAAATGGAATGCAGATTTACAACCTAATCAAGAGAGTAGTGTAATGCTTAAACAACTGCAAAAATATATATGTCATGGCCCCAGCCATGGATGTCATCTATATATTAGACTGTTTAGTCAGAAATGAAATAACAACGATCATATAAGAAATAGTTTTTCAAAAGATATCAGTACAAGATAAAATTTTTAAGGTACATATTTGTCTTATTACTGGTTGAAAAAACTTGTAGATGAAGAGAATATATAAAGCAATGTTTTACAAGACATTGCATATCAAGGAACAAGATAGTAGGCTCTGAGAGGAAATACACAAGTCTCCAGTTAACAATATTAAGAGTTGCCAGATTGTGGCATGACGAGGAGAAACACAGGCAAAATTCAGTGAAAGTACTGAGTTGAGGAGAAGATAACCAAAGAATGAGCACTTTGGGGGCAGTGTTCTACAGAGGGGAGGGAGAGAGAGAGAGAGAGAGAGAGAGAGAGAATGGTTGATATTTGCCAGAGTTTTCCCCAGTGTTCAGTTGAGTACTAATCAGAACTTGCACAAGAAAACTACCAAAGGCAAGAAAAAGAAAAAAAAATTACCTGAAAAAATAGAGATCAAATGCCTTGTAGTCACACATGTAAAGGAATAGTGCTTATTGTCAGTAACTAGAATGGGAAAACTTACATTTCATTTTATATGGTATAGACAATTTTAAAAGGTCTTACCTCTCTAGTGATAAAAATTAATTCTGGCCAGGTGCAGTGGCTTGAGCCTGTAATCCCAGCACTTTGGGAGGAGGAGGCGAAAGGATTTTCTAAACTCAGGGGTTAGAGACCAGCCTGAGCAAAATAGTAAGAGCTTGTGTCTACAATAAATCAAAAAATTAGCCTGGTATGGCTGCACATGCTTGTGGTTCCAGTTACCTGGAAGACTGAGGCCGAAGGATCACCTGAGCCCAGCAGGTTGAGGCTGTGGTGGCCATGAGCAGTGTGCCACTGCATTCCAGTCTGAGTGACAGAGTGAGACTCTGACTCAAAAAAAAAAAAAATTAATTCTGGATTGAGCACTTTCTAGATTCATCTCAAAACCACCAAGACAAAAACTAAACTGTCTAATGTGTTATTAATTAAATTAATTCAAAAGTAAAAGTGGAGAAAGTTTAAAAGAACACAAAGATATCCAACACTCACTCTAGGGAATTTTCACGATGTATGGCATCTAAAAAACAGCAACACTGCCACAGAGATGCAATAATACCAGTAGACATGACCCATAACAAAATTTGTCTACCAAAACTAAACCAAAACCAATAAAGGTACTGAATTAATAGACAAAAACATAAAAAAATCATTATGACAGCATTCCATGTGTTACAAAGTTAGAGACATGGAAAATGTAAAAAGATTCAGATCAAACTTCTAGAGATGAAAATACACTGGTTCAGGTAAAACATTTGCAGGATGGGATTAACAGCAAATTAGTCATTGCAGAGAAGTGAAACTGAAGAAATAAATACAGAAGCAATTCAAACTAGAACTAAAAAAAAATAATAAACACCAAAAAACTTCAAGTAGTCTTATATATGCACCATAAAATTTCCTAAAGGAAGGAAAAAATGGAGAGTGGAAAGCACAAAAAAAAATGACTGAAGAAATAGTCAAAAGGTTTCCATACTTAATGAGAACTATACACATGCAGACTCCAGAAGTTCAAGAATCTCAGGCAAAAGAAAAATGAAGAAAACACCAAAATACATCATAATCATTTGCTAAAGATAGTGATAAAAGAAAAATCTTAAATAAAGGCAAAGATGGAACACAAACAAATAAAAATGATAGTAAATCTATCATTGGAATCAATCCAAGCGAAATAAGGGTGGAGCAACCTTCTTAAGGCACTGAAAGAAAAACACCTTAAACTAGAATTCTATATCCAACAAAATGTATCTTTTAAAACAGAAATTGAAATGAAGACTTTCTCAACATGTAAATTCTGAGAGAATTAATCGCCAGCAGACTCTCACTTATCAAAAATATTAGAAGTCTTTCAGGCAGAAGCAAAATGAGCTCACTGGAAATATTGACTTATTCAAGTGTGTTAAGAACATTAGAAATTATAAACACCTGGTGGCATTACACAAATTTGGAAGAGACAAGGAAGTCCACCAGTATAAGTTTTTATACTATAGTTAGCATAACATAATATCACCTGAAAGTAGACTGTGATACAGTAAAATTGTGTATCATAAACACTAAATCAGTCAACTCAAGTCATATAGTCAAATGCTCTATGTATTAAACCAAAAAATAGAATAAAATGCAAGCATAAAAATTATATAAAATTAATGGAAAAGAAGGCAAAAATTTGGGAAAAGGTAAATGTACACACACACAGACACACACACACAGACCCAGACATATGGAAAATATAGAAAAAAAGCTAGATAATAGACTTAAACAAAAGCCTATGAATAATACCATATATGGAAATAATCTAAATTAAAAGGTTTCTGATTAAAAGAAAATGAGTGTCATAATTACTTAATTATTTTTATTTTAATAGCTTTAGAGGATACAAATGGCTTTTGGTTACTGTTATAATGAATTTTTTAAAAAGCAAGAGCCAACTATATTCTGTCTATGAGATACGCCATTTATTTATTTGTTTGTTTGTTGTTGTTTGTATTGTTATATCATAGTCGTACATTTTTGAGGTACCTGGGATATTTTGATACATGTATACAATGTGGAATAATCAAATAAGAGTAATTAGGATACCTAGCCAGGTGCAGTGGCTCATGTCTATAATACCAGCACTCTGAGAGGCCAAAGCAGAATTACCTGAGTCCAGGAATTTGAGAACAGCCTAGGCAACATGACGAGACCACGTATCTACAAAGAAATCAGAAAAATAAGCCAAGCATGCATGGTGGCACATGCCTATGGTCCCAGCTACTCAGAAGGCTGAGGCAGGAGGAATGCCTGTACCCAGGAGACAGAGACATAATCATGCCACTGCACTCCAGTCTAGGTTACAGAATGAGATGTATATTTTAGTCTTCATATAGAAGTGTGCAAAACATACTACCTTAACACTAATTAGGATAAACTTGGGGTGACATATTAATATATAAAAGAACAGATTTCAGAAGAAAGAATGCAATCGTTTTCAAAAAGTTTACTTCATGATGAAAGGCATTACATTTATCAAAAAGACATAACATTTTAAATTCTTAGGGACTTAATAAGAAAGATTCAAAATACATTAAGTAGTGAGTGACATCACCATGATGACAGACTAAGAAGATATAGACACTTCTTCCCTGAAAGTATCACTGAGTTAAAAACAACATATAAACTAGACTACTTCTATGAGAACTCCAAAGACCAGTTGACAAGCTACAAAACCCACAACATTGAAAACCCAAGACAAGATTCCAGTGAAAGAGACAAAATATTGTAGCATTTAACACATCTATTTGTGTTCCTTCTCCCCACAGCACAGCATGGAGCAACTAGGAGAAAACCCCTCACACGGGACTCTTCTCTCAAGGAGAAAATAAATGAATGGGCCACACATTCAGCATTCTGGCTTGCCTAGAATGGCCCAAGAGGCTGGTTTCTGTGTAACTTAAACCGGGACGTTGATGAGATTGGTACCAGAGTTTAGGAGCTGCTGAAAAGAGGAAAGCAGCACACTGAACTTGTAGTTTTCCTGGCAGATATTGAGGGGAGGAGGTGTACAAAAAATAAGGATAGAAGTGAGAAGCCCCAGAACTTCCAAATAGTCTTATAGCAGAAGTCTTTTTCTGCACAAAGCCAATATGCCAGTATCCTGAAACAGGATATTTTTCCAAATACCCAAATCCCAGCCAAAAAAGATGCAAAGCATACCAAGAAACAGGGAAGCACTGCCCAATAAAAGAAAGTAGATAATATTCAAAAAAATCATTTAAAAAGTCCACTGTTGAAAATCACACTCTTAGGCAATGTATCGAAATATTTAAATTAAGATTAGAAACAAGATAAGGATCCTGCTCTTGTCTCCTCTATTCAACATAGTATTATGAGTCCTAGCCAGAGCAATAAGGCAAGAAAATAATAAATAAATAAACAGCTTCCAGTTTGGAACTGAAGAAGAAAAATCATCTTTTCACAGACATTATGATCTTAAATTGGTACTCACCCAAAATAACTGAAAACAGGAAACTGAAGAATGTTTGCACACCCATGTTCATGGCAACACTATTTGCAATAGTCAAGAGATGTAGCAACCACAGTGTCTACTGAAAGATGAATGACTACACAAAATGTGAACGATACGTAGAGTAGAATATTACTCAGCCTCAAAAAAGAAGTAACATGGTACAACAGGGATGAACCTTGAGGACGTTATGCTAAGTGAAATAAACTAGTCACAAAATGACAAATGTTGTATGACTCCACTTAGTATATAGCACAAATTTACAGAAACAAAGTAGAACAGTGGTTACGAAGACTGTAGGGAGGTAAAGAAGGTAAATTTTAGCCAGCCATGATGGCTCACGTCTGTAATTCTAGCACTTTGGGAGGTGGAGGCGAGAGAATTGCCTGAATCCAGGGGTTTGAGGCCAGCCTGGGAAATTTGGTGAGAACTCGTCTCTACAATAATTCACAAAATTAAATGGACGTGGTGGTGTGCACCTGTGGTTCCAGCTACTCAGAAGACTGAAACAGAAGGATCATCTGAGCCCAGCAGGTCTACGCTGCAATAGCTGTGAGCATGACACTGCTCTGCAGCCTGGGAGACAGAGTGAAACTACTACTCAATAAAAAATAATAATAATAAATAAATAATATAAATAAATAAATTTAAAAAGAATTACACAGAGTGAGGCTACTACTCAATAATAAATAAGTAAATAATAAAAATAAATTTAAAAAAATTAGTACTAAACGCTTTCATCCAAAAATAAGATAAGTTTTGTTGTTCAATGTATAAAAATTTTCAAACATGCAAGTTGAAAAATTCTGAAGCTCTGTTTTACAACAACAAGACTATACTTAAAACTACTGAGGCCGGGCACGGTGGGTGACTCAAGCCACCTCAGGACTTTGGGAGGCTGAGGTGAAGGGATCGGTAAGCCCATGGGTTCAAGACCAGACTGGGCAACTTAGCAAAATCTCATCTCTACAATAAATAAAAAATTAGCTGGGTGTGGTAACGCATGCCTGGAAGGCTGAGGAGGAAGGATCCCCTGATCCCAGTGGGTTGACTCTGGGGTGGCTGTGAGTGAACCACTGCATCCCAGCCCGGATGATGGAGTGAGACTCCTACTTTAAAAAAAAAAAAAAGAACTACTGAACTTCAAGCTTAAAAACTGGTTAAGATGATATATTTACATTATGTGTTTTTTATCCAAAATAAAATACATTACATAAAAGCTTATAGAACAAAAAAAAAACTAGAGCATTCTATATATGTTTTGATATTTGAATATTCACCCTAAGTAATTGTTAAAAGAAATAGAAAATCAGTAAGAATATGAATGACTTGAACAACTATCTCGCTCAAATTAACTTACGTGGCACTTATAAAACATTCTTTTCAACAATTGTAGAAATAATGTGTAGTATTCTTCAGTTCATATGTAATTTTTACCAAGTAGACTACATTTTGAACAATACAAGAAGTTCTAATTTATTTAATATAATTCATAACATAAAATGTATGTTTTCTGGTGAAAATGAAATTAAATTTGAATGAAATAACAGAAATATACCTGGGCATGCCTAAATTATTCAGGAACTAGATAACATATTTAAAAACAACCCATGTGTCAAATAAAAATCAAAATGGAAATCTAAAAATGTTTGAGCTAAATAAAACTGAAAATTTAGCGTATTAAAATAAGTAGGATGCTTCTACAGCAGAACTTCAGGTGAAATATATAATACTAAGCATCTATACTAGAAAAAAAAACACTTAAAATTATTGATTTTAGGGAGATGCCAAGGTATTTCATTTTTTTTTTTTGTGGCTATTGTGAATGGCATTGTGCTTTTTATTTGGGTTTCTGTTTGTTTATTATTGGTGTAAAGAAATGCGATTGTCTTTTGCACATTTATTTTATATCCTGAGACTTTGCCAAAGTCCTTTATCAGTGT
>CAUYQG010031973.1:0-36294 GCA_963574415.1 Tarsius wallacei | reverse complement strand
TAGTCTTTTGTCAGATGTGTAGATTGTGAATATTTTTTTCCATTCTGTAGGTTGCCTATTCACTCTGTTGATTATTATTATTCTTTTCTTTTTTCTTTTTTTTTTGAGTTGGAGTCTCACTCTGTCACCCAGACTGGAGTGCAGTGGCTGCTCCTGGCCACTGCAGCCTCAACCTGCTGGGCTCCGGTGATCCTTCTGCCTCAGCCTTCCAAGTAACTGGAACTACAGGCGCACGCTACCACACCCGGCTAACTTTTTTGATTTATTGTAGAGATGAGGTCTCGCCAAGTTGCCCAGGCAGTTCTCGAACCCGTGGGCTCAGGCAATCCACTCACCTCAGCCTCCCAAAGCACGGGATTACAGGCTGAGCCACCGAGCCTGGCTGATTATTATTATTTTTTGCTATGCAGAAACTTTTTAGTTTAATGAAGTCCGCTTATTTGTTTATTTATTTTTGCATTTGCTTTTAGGGTTTTAGTCATAAATTCTTTTTACTGAGGCCAATATTCAGAAGAGCAATTTCTAGGTTTTCTTCTAGATTTTTATGGTTTCATGACTGAGATTTAAGTATTTAATCAATTTTGAATTATTTTTTGTATATGGTGAGAGATAGAAATCAAGTTTCATTTTTCTGCATGTAGCTATCCAATTTTCCCATCACCAGTTGAATAGGGTGTCCTTTCCCCAGTATGTTTTTGTCTGCTTTCTGCTTTGTCTAAGACCAGTTGGTTTTAAGTTTTGGCATTTATTTCTGGATTCTCTATTCTGTTCCATTAGTTCATGTTTCTGCTCTTGCAGCAGTACCATGCTGGTTTGGTTACTATAGCTTTATAGCATAATTTGAAGTCAGGTAATGGGATGCCTCCAGCTTTGTTCTTTCTGCTTAGGATTGCATTGGATATTCTGGCTCTTTTTTTGGTTCCATGTAAATTTTATAATTATTTTTTCTAATTTTGTGAAAAATGATGTTGGTAATTTGATAAGAATTGCATTGAATCTGTAGATTATTTTGGGTAATATGGTTATTTTAACAGTGTTGATTCTTCCAATCTATGAGCATGGGGTGTTTTTCTATTTGTTTGTGTCCTCTACAATTTCTTTCATCAGTGTTTTATAGTTTTTCTTGTAGAAATCTTTAAACTTTTTGGTTAAATGCATTCCTATGTATCTTAGGTTTTGGTTGCTATTGTGGATGGAATTGAGTTCTCGATTTGATTCTCAGCTTGGTTAATAGTGGTGTATAGCAGTGCTACTGATTTGTGTGTATTTATTTTGTATCCTGAGAGTTTACTAAATTCATTTATCAAGTCCAGGAGTCTTTAGAATTCTGTAGGTATAAGATCATATCGTCGGCATACAGAAATAGTTTGATTTCTTCTTTTCAGTTTGGATACCTTTTTTTCCTTTCTCTTGCTTGATTTCTTTGGCTATGACTTCCAGTACTATGTTCAATAGGAGTGGTGAAAGTGAGCATGCTTGCCTTGTTCCAGTTCTGAAGGGAAATGTATTCAACTGCTCCCCATTCAGGATGACATTGACTGTAAGCTTGTCATATATGGCTTCCATTATTTTGTGGAATATTCCTTCTATGCTTATTTTGCTAAGGGTTTTTATAATGAAGTGATGCTGGATATTATTAAATGATTTTTCTGTATCTATTGAAATGATTCATTTGACTTTTGTTTTAAATTCTGTTTAAGAGTTCCAGCAACTTGGAAGACTGTGGAAGGATCACCTGAGCCCAGCAGATCGAGGCTGCGGTGGCCATGAGCATCCCACTGCACTCCAGCCTGGGCAACAGAGTGAGACGCCAACTAAAAAACATAAATAAATAAATAAATAAATTATGTTTATGTAGTGTACAGTATTTATTGATTTGTATATGTTGAACCATCCTTGCATCTTTTGAATAAAACCAACTTGATCGTGGGGAATTATTTTTTTATGTGCAATTGAATTTGGTTTGCTGGTTATTTTGTTGAGGATTTTTGTGTCCGTGTTCATCAGGGATATTGGTCTTTTTTTGTGTGTGTCTAATCCTAGCTTTGGTACTGGGGTAATACTGGTTTCATAGAATGAGTTAGGAAGACTTCCCTCCTTTTCAATCTTATAGAAAAGCTTCAGTGCAGTTGATACCAGTTCTTCTTTTAAGGTTTGGTTGAACTCAGCAGTGAGTTCATCAGGGCCTGGGCTTTTTTTTAAATTGAGAGACTTTTGGGCCAGGGTTGGTGGCTCAGCCTTTAATCCCAGCACTTTGGGAAGTCGAGGCAAGTAGATTGCCTGAGCCCGCCGGTTCAAGACCAGTCAGGCAACTTGGTGAGACCTCATTTCTACAATTAAAAAAAAAAATCCGTACTTGATAGTGCACACTTGGAAGACTGAGGCGGAAGGATCACTGTAGCCCAGCAGGTTGACACTGGGGTGGCTGTGAGTATGCTACTGCACTCCAGCCTGGGTGACAGGGTGAGACTTTGACTCAAAAAAAAAAAAAAAAAATTGAGATACTTTTAATGAATGATTCAATCTTGCTGCTTGTTATTTATCTATTCAGGGATTCTAGTTCTTCCTGATTCAAGGTTGGTGGTTGTATGTCTCCAAGAATTTATCAGTTTCCTCTAGATTATCTAGTTTGTTTGCATAGAAGTGTTCATAATAATCTTAGATGATCTTTTGTATTTCTGTGGTATCAGTTGTAATGTCTCCATTTTCATTTATGATTGAATTAATTTGAATCTTCTCTCTTTGTTTCTTGATTTATGTCACTAGTTGTCAATTTTGCTTATCTTTTAAAAAAACTTTTTGCTTCACTGATCTCTTGGGGGGGGGCTTCAATTTTATTTAGCTCTACTCTAATTTTCATTGTTTTTTTCTTCTGCTAGCTTTGGGTTTGATTTACTCATGTTTTTCTAGTTCTTTGAGGTGTGGCATTAGGTTTTCAATAAGGGATAGTCCAGTCTTTTTGAATGTAGACCTTAAGCACTATAAATTTTCCTCTGAGCACAGTTTTGGCTATATCCCAGAGGTTTTGATAACTTATGTCATTGTTGTCATTCATTTCAAGGAATTTTAAAATATTCATTTTGATTTCATTGTTGACCTAAAGCATTCAGGAGCAGATTGTTTAATTCCCATGTATTTGTTTGATTTTGAGAGTTCTTCTTGGAATTAATTTCTAGTTTTAGTCCATTGTGGTCTGAGAGGGTGTTTGATATGATTTCAGTTTTTTGAATTTATTGAGACTTGATTTGTGGCCTATAATATGGTCTATTTTGGAGAATGTTCCAAGTGCTGATGAGAAAAGGGTATATTTTGTTGCTTTGGGGTAGAATGCTCTATAGATGTTTGTAAGGTTCATTTGTTCTAGGGTCTGGTTTAACTCCAGTATTTCCTTATTGACCTTATTCCTTGATGATCTGTCTATTCTTGTCAGTGGAACATTTAATTGTCTTACTATTATTATATTGCTATTGATCTCTTTTCTTAGGTCTAGTAGAATTTGTTTTATAAATCTTGGAGCTCTGGTGTTAGGTGCTAATATATTTAAAATTGTTGTATCTTCTTGTGGGTTGACCTCTTTGTCATTATGTTATAACCTTCTTTGTCTTTTTGCATTGTTTTAATTAAAGTCTGTTTTCTCTGATATGAGAATGGCTACTTCTGCTCATGTTTGGTTTTCCATTTTCATGGAATATTTTTTCCACTCCTTTACCTTGAGTCTGTGAGAGTCTTTGTATATTAAGTGGATCTCTTGAGGGCAGCAACCATTTGGATTTTTTAAAAAATCCATTCTGCCAATCTATATCTTTTAAGTGGTACATTGAGATCATTTACATTCAGGGTTAGTAATGATATATAAACTGCTGTTCCATTCATCATATTGGCTGTTACCTGTTGCTTTTTTTTTCAATATTGTGCCTTCCATATGACATTTGACAATGTTTGGAGACATCTTTAATTATCACAACTGAGATGATGGTGCTACTGACATCTAGTGGGTAGGGGCCAGGGACAATGCTACAATGCACAGGACAACCTCCCACAACAAATAATTATTTAGCCCAAAATGTCAATAGTGCTGAGGTTGAGATGAGCAGAGGCCAGGTCATGAAGGATTATGGGGCCAAGTAGAAAAGTCTGGCTTTCCAATTAAAGAGAAAAAGTGGCACTCAGTGAGAGATTCACATAATGAAATTCCCCACTGAGTACCCAATTAATCACTTTGGGTGCAGCTTAGAAAACAGATTAAAGAGTCAGGGAGTACAGAGAAAATAGTGACCTAAGTAGGGTGGTAGCACAGGGAATGGAGATATTTGAGAGGTATTAACTCAGGAAAAAGGATTTGCAGGGTATGGTGATTTGTTAGCTACAGCATCCAGAAAAAATAGAGAAAGAAGGGCAGGTTGGCATGCAGCTTCTGGCTGTGCTAGTAGGTGATGGCAGTGAGGCTATTGGCTGAAACAGGAAACAAAGGTGAAGAAGCTGGCCTGGGGGAGGAAATGACAAATTGAATTTGGACACATTGAAGGTTCTGTGAAAATCAAAGTGGAAACCTCTAGGGAGTAACTGAGGATAAGGTCAGGAAACTCTGGAAAGATTGGAACTGTGCGTGGGCATCAGGGTATATAATGCAATTGTATTTGGGAATGAATGTGACAGCTTAAGAAGAGTGTGGCATGAGATAAGAAGGCAGAACTCTGAGGAACACTAACCAGCATAGAAAAAAGAATTTCCAAAGGCAATTTAGAAAGTGGCCAGAAACTTGAGAAGAAAAACAAAACTAGGACTGTGTGGTATCATAGAAGTCAAAGAAAGATGGTTACAAAGAGACCTCAGTATACAATTCATAGTATGCTATACAGACATGGAGAATTGCCCAATGGATTTAGCAACAAGGAGTTTAATGATGACCGTGGTGAGATGGATTTCAGTGGTGTACTGGGGACGAAGTCAGATGAAGTGTGTTAAGGAGAAGGTGAGAGGTAGGGAATTAGAGTGGTGCGTGTGGGCAGTTCATTTGAGAAATGTGGCTATGACCAAGAGGAAAGAGATCAGTGGTAGCTGTTAGAGGACTTGGGGTCAATATTGGAGGCATTTGAGACAAGAAAGGCTTACTTCAACATGTTTAAATGCTGGGTGGAGGAGTGTAATAGAAAACAAATTAGATATACAGAGTAGGGGAAATTAAAATTTCAAGGTTTTGGAAGAAAAGTAAAGTCATTGCTCAATGTAGGTTGAAGGATGCCTCTACTATCACAGTGTAAAAAAGAGTTTACACTTTGATAGTGTAAATTTGAGGAGATTCTCATCTGAAGATTTCAGCTTTTCCTGTGAAGAAGGTAAGATCTTTTCCTGAGAGTAAGACAGTGAAACAGCAGAGTTGGAATTTTGTGGATAGTGGACATAATTTGAAATAGCAATAATAAAGTGGGACAGAAGAAAATATGGGAGGCTCTATTGAAATAGGGGAACATAAATGTGCAATGGCATCTGTGTGTGTGTGTGTGTGTGTGTGTGTGTGTGTGTGTGTGTGTGTTCGTGTTCCTAACATCACTCAGCAGGCTTGAATAAAATGGGAAGCAGATTAATACTAACTTGAAGTTTTAGAAGTCATATCTTGTAATTTCTAGTGTTGGACTGCATTATCTAAACCAGAGAGAGAAGGAGGTAATGGCAGCAGGGCACTGATGGATAGATAGGTCAGGGACTGGCAAAGTCTAATAGGCTTGGTGAAAGTAGTTGAATTAGAGAGCTGAATGTGGTTAGACGGGTGGATGACCTAGACTATCACAAGGTCAAGTATGTGACCATAGGAAAGGGTAACTTAAATGAATGGAGGTGAAAGCATTGAAAGGAAAGGGGGTCAGAAGTATAAGATGCATTTTCTTCATCAAACCTGACTTTTCTTGACAGAATGCAATTATATCATGCCTCTCCAGGTAAGTGTGGATTCTAAGTAATGTCTTGTTTTGTTTCAGTTCTCAACTGGGTTTTATCCATAATGCTAGACTCAATAGCACTTTGTTAAACTTCAAATCTGTCTGGTACTTGCACTTAAGGAAATCACACAGAGAAGGATGAAAACATTTCAGACTACTACAAACAGGATCATTGTGTGCTCGTTGTCTTGAAAGTTAGAGGAAGCTATGGAGAAGTAGTAGCCTATATTTATAATAATCTTTTTGTAAACAAAGATCCACTCAACCCACTTATATCAAGACTTTCACTTGCACTAGAACAAGTAGGGTCATGCCTAGTCCTTTCACAATTTATTTCTTATTTAGGGGGAAGTTACATGCAAAGATTTTCATAAAGCTAGGACTAGAAATGGCCTTAGGGTCATCTTCTACAGCTGATATTTAATGCTGAATTATTCAATATCTTCTCCATGTGGCCACCCCACTCAGTCACTGCAAACTTCTCATGGCAGAGTTCAGATTTGAATACAAGTCTTTAGTTCTTAATCTGGCCTTCTTTAAGCTATATCAAAATTTCTGGGCTGCCACTAGAGAGAGGGAGCTGCAGGGAGCAGGTAGATGGGATAACCCATAGGGTCTCATGGAACCTGAAATGACAGTTTTGGGCAGTCAACCCTTATGTTGAATGAACTGCTCTCCTTTTTGCGTCTCTCTCCTGCATGTAGTTCAGTCCTCTGGAGTAATCAGGGACAACATTTCTCCTTCTTGAATATGGACAGTCTTTCTTTGGTATTTTTTTTTCTTTTCTTTTCTTTTTGAGTCAGAATATCCTATTCTGTTGCCCAGGCTGGAGTGCAGTGGCATGCTCACGGCTACCCCAGCGTCTACCTGCTGGGCTCAGGTGATCTTTCTGCCTCCTCCTTCCAGGCAGTTGGAATTACAGGTGAGCACTACCACACCCAGCCTATTTATTTATTTTGATTCATTGTAGAGACAGGTTCTTACCAAGTTGCTCAGGCTGGTCTCGAACCCCTGGGCTCAGGCAATTCTCTTGCCTTGGCCTCCCAAAGTGCTGAGATCACAGGCTTGAGCCACTGCGCCCGGCCTCTTTGGTATTTTCAAGTAACCATCTATCTAATCTGCTTACCTTCAAGGTAAGCAATCCACCATTCTTCCCTACTCCCAGCACTGACTTACACATGCTGTTCTGCTCCTCTTCCACCTTCACCTCAACTCCTCAGATTTATCTGAGGGAAAGGAAGCTCTACCAGGAGGCAGGCCTTCGATCTTCCGAAGGACCGCACTCAGCCCAGTGCTGTCAGTAGCACCAACATGAGCTACAGAAGACTTCTGCACTATTAATGCAGAACCAGAGTCCTGATCCATCTTTAGAATGCCAGAACTAAAACTAAATTTGGAGGTCACCCAGTCCAGTGCTCTATTATGTAGAAAGGTAAGCTGAGGCAGAGAGACGAAACAGCTCATCCAGATCATGGCAATCAGCTAGTTGCAGCCTGGTTTCAAATCCAGGTCTTCGTATTCCTAAACTTGTCTGTTTTATGTTTATCATATTCCCTGGAACAATATCACATTTTCTTTTTCCTATATGTCTTTGCCAGAATAATTTTTCAGCTCAGTTTCACATATTCATACTCTGAATATTCATTTCCAAAGCCCCAGGAGCTTAGCAAAAACAAAAAGTGGATCCAAAAATTAATCCATTATTGAATGACATGGATTATAACAAATACAAAGTAGAAGAAAACACACAAAAAAGCAAAACCTCAGAGCGTTTACAGCCTTATGACATCCATCAGACTGTGACCAAAATTGGATAAGACAGAGCTTTATGAATCCTAGGGCTGTAAGGGAGGAGCAAGAAGAGAAAACAGTGCACTAGCACTGCTGCCCCAAGCAACATTCATCGCCTGTGCTCTCCCAGCCTCCCCGTCTTGCAAGTGTGTGGTATGCACAGTGGGTTTTGTTCTGAAGCAGTAGCCTGCACTAATCTCTTTCTACGTTCTTGACATATGCTACTGATACCCAGTAATTAAAGCTCACAGGGCCAGCCTGGCCCCTTCTCATGAAACTGTTATAATGTATCTGGATTTTTGAAAATAAAAATGGAAAAATAAAATTCTCTGTTTGAAGAGCTGGCAGAAAGAAAGAGAGAGAGAGAGAGAGAGAGAATTGACCTGTTTGCCCCAACAATGAAGAACTGAATCCACGATCCTGTGACTGAGAATCAAAGCATGCCCCACAGAGGTACACAAAAAGGGCTGTGAAAATGACTTGTCAGAAGAAACTCAGGAGAAATCAGTAACTTCAATGGAAGACTCCAGGTCAAATTCTGAAACTACTCCAGCGTGAATCTTGTGAACTGGGATGGGGAGAAGAGATGTCTGAATCTTTGCAAAACATCTGCACTGAGGTCAAAATCAGGAGTCCTTTAATATACTCACCAAATCACGCCTGGGTGGGACTGCTTGTTTTCTACTATTTTTGTGGGGTCTTGGCTGCTCTTTGCATTAGACTTAAAATTCTCACTGACATCAGGAGGAGGCACAGGGGTCTCACTGAGGTCCGAGTTGCATTCTCTTGCCCATACGGAGTCTGCAGAGGTAAAAAGTCAAGTTACGAATATAGGCTTTATCTCTGGCAGGCTGTGTGGCCTCTCCTCAGCTTTGTATTGTAATGCTGCACATGACCTGTCTCCATTTCTTGTAGCTCTCCTCCCTTGCTTTCAACGTGCTCTGCCATTAATTAAATTTATACATTACAACTGTGGCTGTCTCCTGAACTCCATCCATCAAAGCAAGGCACTTTCTGGTAGCAGGTCAGCTCAGCCATAATGACTAGACTCATGAAGGCTGACCTTGCTGTCCAGATCTTCACTATGGAAGAAAAGCATACAAAAGGCAGTTAAAGCACCTTGCTTCACATCCTGCCCCTGCCACTCAAATATGAGATCTTGGAAAGGCACTCAAATGTCCTGAGCTTCAGATTTTGTATTTATGGTGATATTTACCCAGGAGTATATTTCAATGTAATTCTTGGAGTTTTTAAAAAATACAATCCCCGTCCTCTCCCTCCCCCACTGATCTGTGGAATCAATTTTCAGAGATGGGCCTGTTCATCTGTATTTTACAAAGCTCCATTAGATGCATCCATTCTGAAACATTTCTTGATAAGAGCCATTAGCCATAGGGTTATTGTAGGGACCATAAAAATATGGAGATAAAGGTTCATTCTATTGCATTTAAATGTTCTATTCCATCCAAATGCTATTACTTCAAGCTTCTTCATATTCTTTCCTTTTTGAAATAATACTATCTGATATTTTGTGGTTATGATTCATATCTATATCATATTAGTATATACATCATTAAATCTAATGAAATGGGTATTATTTTCATTTTATAAAGACATTAAGGTTCAAAGAGGCTAAGTAACTCAGTAAGAGCTGGAGTTGAAATTTATACCCTTGTCTTCTAATTTTAAGTCCATTGCTTTTCCCTTTGACTGACTTCAAGAATGGTATTTGAGATTTTACTTGTAATTCAAATGTTAACTCTTACAAAGCCAGCAAGTAAAGAATGGGAATTAGGGGACCTTTAGAATATCTTCTATGGCTTGGTAGTTTAATGATTCTTGTAGCATGCTTAGAAATTTTTATGGCCGATTAAATTATTTATTTATCTTTGAGATATTATGAGCTGCTGGAGAATTAGTCTGAACTGTGTGATACTTGGTTCCGCTCCCAGAAAAAAAGCATATAGGTTGCCCTGCCTCCTTGAGTCACAATGACTATGTCAGGCTCTCTTCTCCTGTCACTGCAAACATGGTGGACTTTGTCCTTACTACTCTGCAGAAAAGAAGTCACACAAGAAAAAAAAATAGGATAGTTCCCAGTGACACATTGAAGGCTACAGAAGACTGGCATTGGGCATTTCCCTTCTCTCAGGTTGGTTATGCTTTGGTAAACTCAAGAGAGTAATGCTATGGTGATCGTCTTCCTTGAGGGCAGACTAGGTTAGGGAGAACAGAGAGTTTGGGGTATTTTTTAAAATTGCTATTTTGTCTCCTCCTATGCTGGAAGCACAAGATTTTTCTTCATCTTCACAGTGACAACCCTGTAGGGTTTCTGGAAGTAAAACTTGTGAAAGTATAGGAGCCTCCTAAAATTGTCCCCCCACCTCCATGGTTTAACTCTCAAGCTTATATCTCACCGAGCCTCCAGCAATCACCAATTACAGTTCCTATCTTGCCAGTACTAGCTCCAGCCTTTTTCCTGAGCTTTGGTTCTGGTAAACTGTGATTCTTTGTATCCACTCATCTGTCTCTCCAGTTTTCAGGGCAGCAGTTTGCGCCTGTGATCTTTTTTTTTTTTAATAGATTTTAAGAAGAGTTGTTGATTTTCACCCTTTTTCTTGTTATGACGATGGGAATTTCTTACAAGCCAGAAACTGACTTTTTACACATCGGGTGACAATTAAAAAAAAAAAAAAAGTTACTTTCTATCTTGGTTGGGGTTCTTATAAAATCAGAGCCTGAGATAAGAACTTGGTGCAAGTAATTTGAGAAGTGATCCCTAGGAAGACAGAAGTGAAGTGTTGGCAAAATGAACCCGGGACAGGAGAAAAGCTCATTAAAGGGCATAGCTTTGACCTGCTTGTTTCCTGACATTGTCCTTGAGTGGTTGTGAGACAGGGAGCCCCCCAGCCTAATAAGATGAAAGTCTTCCCAGAACAGTGAAAGGTTCCTCCTAGCACCATAAGATAAGAGCTTTCTTAGAAAGATTTATGTAGAAAGGAATGTAGCCCTCAATCTGTAGTGTGCATTTGTAACCCTGCTGCAACCTTAAGCTGTGAAATACCCAATCATAATGTATGTTATCAATATGTAAGCCTAATAGGGGAGACAAAGAAGCTAGAAATGTATAAAAGGCAATGCCCCTCTGCACTCGGGGATCATCCTTGGGATGTGAATCCACTGAGCCAGTGCCGGCACGAATAGCACGAATAACACTGCTTCCTGGCAAAGTAACCTCTGTGTCCCATCTCTCTCTTTCTGTAAAATCCTGCCACAGGGGTGATTAAGGGTACTGCTTCTGTGGGGTATCTATGCTCACCATAGTGCTAGAACAAAGCAGGGATAGTTCTACCTCTACTTTTAAGACCACAAGTGCTGAAAAAGAAGAAGTAACTATCAAGAATGGGAGTCAGGGCTTTACTTGCAGTGGCCTTGACTGGTTGAACACCCCTGAGTTGGTCACCTTCCTTCTCTGGGACTCAGTTTTATTTAAGCTCTTTCTACCAGAAACTATTGAAATGGTTGTCTACTGAGGTAAATCCCAGAATCCTGGTAATGGACTTCAAGAAGCCTGAAGCTAAACAGATTTTCATGTAAGTTGTAAAACAAAATTCTCCTTTGAAAATGTGTAAGTTTTTGTTTTAGTGTTTTTGATTTTATATATTCTTTCTGATTCTTTCCCAGAGGATTTTTTTAAAGTATGACATTTGCTTTCCTAAATGGTTTTCTTAGCAGGCTTAGCTAGCCCCTGGGCCTGGACATCACACTTCATTTCACTTATTGTTTCACCTTCTACAGGAGAGTGAGCCATCAAGACAGAGGCTGGACATGAGTCCTGGGAGAAGAGCTGGTCTTGCCCAGGGAGGTAATATAGAGATAACAAGGTATGAGAGGAATGTACACCTTTGCTCAATCTGGATTCTTAACTGACTATTGTGTTCTCTGAGTACTTAGACATATTTCTATCTGTAGTTTTTTTCTTTCTATACCACAATTTTAAAAATTGTATATGCAATTTTATTTTGTTGTATCCCGACATGTTTAAGAAATACTTTGTGCTAACTTTAAAGAAACATGCAACATAGTAGCAACAACAACAACAACAAAACAGCAAGCATTTCTATTTGATTACTAGGTGCCCATGACTATTTTAAAGACATTGAATCCTCACATGAACCCTGTGAGTTAGATAGTATTATCCCCACTTATTTGATAGGGAACCTGGGGCACAGAGTAGTTAACAGGCTTGTCCAAGGCCACCAAGGTGATAAATGGCAGAACTAGCGTTCTGCATGAGCAGTCTGGCTTTAGACCTATGTTATTAACAAACAGAAAAATCTGAGAAAAGTGAGACATGGGGAAAATTAAGATAGGTGTTCCTTTATGTGCCTTATTTCGCTAAACTAAGCCCTGTCTGATAAGGACTGTGATACTAGAATATTATAGGTATTTGTTAAATATGTCATTTAAACTTTTCAAACTAACTGTCTAATTCTGCTTTCCTTTATCTCCACTGGCTCCCTGTTGTGACTATCCACAATGTGTAATGTAGGGGCCATGATGGGGAATAAAACAAGTTCCTTTTGTCAAATTCCAGGATGATGTGATGTCAACACCCTTCTCACTTTTCAGGCTGACCTTTTGTTGAGAGGTGGTTCTAGTGGAACAGTAGTTCATTCCAGGATGTGCCCATGGGCTACAGTCCAGAGAGCACAATCCTTATAGGAGCAGCATGAGGATACCTACTCAGCTTACCCAAAATAGCTCGCTGTGCCCCCTGCCTGTTCTTCCACCATTAGCAACTCATTTATTCTTTAGAAATGCACATACTTTCCGGGTATTTAGTGTAGCATCAGACATATTTGGGTCCTGATTTTACCACTTATGAGACAGGTCATCTCAGGGTGAGGGATATGAAGATATATGTCTGGCACCATCAACATAGCAGAAAGCCCTCTAGAATTCATTCCTCCTACTCTGAAGAGCTGAAGCATTTTCTCATTCAATCACCTTAATTTTTTCTGTGTCTTTACCTGATATACCTATACAAGTTATTCTAACAAAAGAGATTTTTTAAATGTAAATAAAATTATTGCCACCTTAAATAGTGCCTTTCTTGTTTCTATTCTTTAAACAAACTGAATCTCTCCATCCCCTTCCACTCCCAAGTTAGACTCACTATAGAAATAAATTACCAAGTGAATAAGGGCCAAAATCAGGGCTTCCATTTCCTCTTTCAGTCTGATATTCGACAATCCTGTCATTCATGTCTGGCCTACCCTCTTCTGAAGTCTAAAATGTCCCTAAGAAGAGCATATTTCTTTATGTTAAGTTTTCTGCTAGCCCTATTTGAGAGGGGTCATGAAATATTTTAAAAAGGAGTGCATGCCTAAGATTACAAAAACTGAACTCAAGCTTTGGTTATACCAAATCTGTCTCGTCTTCAGTTTTTGCAGCTTGCAAAATAAGGGAGTTGAACAATTGCAGGAGTAGCAGAAAAGTGTTTCAATCTACCAGTCTGTTGGTAGTGGCTGCCTAGAACACTGTGATGAGATAAATTCTGAAGTTGTATCTAGACCCTGAGAGAAATGTGCAAGGATTGATTGGCAATGTCTGTTTTGGGCAAGAGTAAGGAAGAGACATTCATTGCTTGCTATCCAAAGATTGCATGATTCTGTTGATTCATTTCAGCTCTGAAATGTAGAAAATCTAAGTTTTTGTATGCTCTCCTTTTTCTTTGGGAATCGATCCTATTTTCCAACTGTCTCTCAGCAGTCTGATGCCACACACAATACTTGGAAAGTATGTGCATTCCTAAAAAATGAATGAGTTGCTAATGGTAGAAGAACAGGCAGGAGGCGCAGGGAACTATTTTGGGAAACCAGTCTATGATAAGTTCCCAACAGTTGAGAATCTAAAGTAACCTTACCACCATCAACACTATGCAACTTGGGTAAGACATTTTCCCCCACTGGGTCTCAGTGAAATGGTTGGGGGATGACACAAGATGATTTCTAAGGTCTCTTTTAACTACCCGGTCCCACTGGAGTTGCAATGTCTCGGTGCAAAACAAAACAAAATAAAACGAGTAGCTTAAGTGCACTCTGGGGTTGCAAAAGAGGCCATAATTTTCTTCTTTTCCTTCTCTTCCTTTTTTTGTTCCTTCTCAGTGGTAGGGAAGGTAGTGGCTTTCTCCAGCCCTCAAATCTCAAAGCATATCTGTCAGATTGTGAAATACATATTTGGTCTTTGACCCTGCTTCCTGTTTTCTGGCATACGAATTCTAAAATCCTTAGATACTCCAAAGTGATGTCTTTTTGAATGCTAATGATTGACTGATAACCGGCAACCCCTAGACAGCTTCAAATTGGGGCTGGTCACAGGAAAGACCAAAGCAGGATCAGAGGGTTGGGACTTTCAGCCCCACCCCCAATCACTGGGGAGAAAAGAGGGGCTGATGATTGAGTTGATCGCCAATGGCAAATGGTTTAATTGTGACTATGTAATAAAGCCTCTATAAAAACCCACAAGAAATAGAATTTAGAAAGCTTCCAGATAGCTGAACACATGGAGACTCTTGGAGGGTGATGTGCCCCTTCCCATACCTCATCCTATCTCTTCTTCTGCATCCTTTGTAATAAACTGATAAACATAAGTGTTTCTCTGGATTCTGTGAGCCTCTCTAGCAAATTAATTAAACCTAAGGAGGGTGTTGTGGGAACCACGGTTTACAGCCCGTTGGTAGAAGCAACAGGTGAAAAGAAGCACAGGTGAAAGAACCTGGGGCTTGAGATTGACATCTAAGTGAGAGGGGGCAGTCTTGGAGATAGTGCCCTCAACCCTTGGTATCTGACAATATCTCCAAGTGGCTTGTGTCAGAATTGAATTGAATAAGAGGACACTTAGCGTCAGCTGCAGAATCCATTGCTTGTGTAAAACAAAATAAAATTTTAACCCCCAAACAACTGAACAGATCTTCTCTGGGCCAAAGGAAACCTGAAAAACTAAATTCCAGGCCATGACAGGAAAGGTCAGCCATACCTCCTTATGTTCCTTCCCTTGTGGAGTTTTATGTACAACTGACCAGTATTAACATTAAAATAGACTGACAAAACAGACTCTCTGGAAATAAGATACCAAGTTCCAACCTGACTCTGGTATTGCATCACATGATAGATAGCAGGCAATACAAATATTTTACCTCAAAATGTTTCTTTGACATATTTTGAAGTGACCCCGGAAAGCCATCTCTTAAGGTAATTTGTATCTATAAATAATATCTTTTAAAACATATATTGCCTATTCTCTCTAAAGCGTGATACTTGGAGGCTTCACCTATATAATAAGAAGTTTGGCTTCCACAACCTCTCCTTACTTTAACTCAGGCATTTCTTTCACAGATTTCAACTTCACAGATTCAATTCAATTCTGATACAACCCACCTGGAGATATTGACATAACATGGAGTCAATATAGCTAAAGAACAGCCATTTTAACATTGTTTATATCTGTCATATTTCTCTAGCAATTTACCCTCTAATCCACTAGCTCAGAACTGGTTTTTCAGAGGTAGCTATTGATAATTGCTTTAAAACCCCATCTCCAGCTTGTTTTGTAAACAAGTTAAACTAGTCAGTTCTTCATAAAAACAGTCATGGGACTAACCCACTTATCTGCCTGCTGTCTATCCCCTGACAGTCAGTATCTGTGTGTACCTGCCCTTCATGATGACATGGAGCAGACCACCACCCAATCATCTTAATGACCTGCCCCCATCAAGGAGAATGTTTAAAAGCATTCCACCTGGAACAGCCAGCTGCCATTACTTTACTAAGCCATGGTCTGACCAGGTGCCTGCTTGAGCCACAGTCACCTGTTTCCTAGCCTTGGGGCCCCTCCCCTTCCTTGGGGAGGTGAATCTCCTCTCTATCTCTCTCTCTCCATTTAGTTTTTAAATAAACTGTATTTTCCAATCTAACTTCTGTGTCATACTTTGCATCTTTCACACGGTACCAGGTCGCACACCAGGCCCCCAGTGGGCCTGACCTAACATTCTGGAGGCCTTACTGAGATTGTGACCTAACACAAGGGTTGAGGGCACTGTTTCCAAGACTGCCCCCTCCCACTGAGATGCCAATCTCAAGCCCCAGGCTCTTTTACCTGTGCTTCTGACAAACTGGCTATAAACTGGGGTTTCTAGAACTCCCTTCTTGGGTTTGATTCTTAAGTTTTTCTCCCAATTGCCAATCAGAAAATCTTTGAATTTACAAACTCCCTCCTTAGGTTTGATCTTCAAGTCTTTCTACTAATTGCTAATCAGAAAATCTGTGAATCCACCTATGACCTGTATACCCACCCCTTTGAGATCTGCTTTTCTCGGCCCAACTAATATAGAGTCCACATGTACTGATTTCTGTTTTGCCTATAACTTCTGTCTCCCAAAAATGTAGAAAACCAAGCTGTAATTCAACAACTTTGAGCACATGTCCTTAGGCCCTCTTGGGACCATGCCATGGGCCTGGGTCGCTCACTTGTGGCTCAGAATAAACCTCTTTAGATATTTTACAGAGTTTGACCTTTTTGTCAACACTTGCTTGTTGGTGGGAAAATGCTTACACACATTTGATCATAGAAGTATTTTGTGTTGATTGTTGCTGAGTAACAGAATAGAGAAAACACTTTGAGTTTCTTTTTCAAACTCATAATATCCTTAATTTCTCTCTCCTTTCCATTCCCCATGCCATGAACCAGGCCAACCAGAAGCAGTTGTATATGTTAAAGGAAACACAAAACGCAGAGGCAAAGGGATATCGTGCAATGGATTCCAAATGCAAGGCTACATTTTAGAAAAAACAGAACCATTTGAAGAGCAGGGATCAGGGAACCCTATGAAGACATACTCTGAAAGTACAGGATAAAAACAGTGGACCTGTGATCCTAAACCCCAAAGAAAGTAGAAGAGCAATGGTAGGGAAAAGGTCTGTGTATAGGTGGGGCAAGTGAGCAGAGCTTGCAACCGTGCCCTGAACTGGCCCTAATTTGTTGTGTGACCTTGGGCAGGAGACTTCATTTCTCTGCATCTCAGTTTTCTTATGTAAAACATTGAAAGGGAAAGAAAACAAGTCAATATATCATGGTTTTCCAACTCTGATTTCCTGTGGATCCAATTCTAGCTTCCCAGAGTTTTCTATATCATCTGTATAAACATAAGTGCCCTCAATTCATAAGGCTATGAAAGCAGAGAGAAGTTGTGTAGAACAGAAGATCCTGAAAGGGAGGAAAAGAAGGAAGGTGCTTTTGGCTCCCAAACAGGGAACATTAAAGCCTCGAAAGCCCAAGGAAACTTAGGCCGATCCTGTCTCAGACACAGAAGTTGTGGTGGCTTTCAAAGACATAAATGTCCTGCTTGTCCTATCTCCCTCATTTGAATGCAAACCCCAAGGGGACAGAGCTTGCTTTGCAGAATCTCAGACTCTTTGATTTAGAAGCATCTTTAAAGGTCTTCTAGTCCCAATCCCTAACACCCCAAGAACGGAAACTTCCTCTTTATGCTACTTTCTGAAAGATGGCTCCTATACCTGCTTATATACTTGCCCGTCCAGATAATTTACATAGTGAATGGGAGAGTCAAATATTCCCTTGATATAGCTGGTCTCCTGCCCCAGGACTCAGACGATCTTGCTAGACCAAATTGCTAGGTCAGGTCAGGGTCAGGGCTTTTTTTTTTTTGAGTCAGTCTCACTCTGTCACCCAGACTGGAGTACAATGGCATGCTCATGGCCACCGCAGCCTCAATCTGCTGGGCTCAGGTGATCCTTCCGCCTCAGCCTTTCAAGGTGCTGGAACCACAGGCGAGTGCCACCACGCCCAGCTAATTTTTTGACTTATCGTAGAGATGAGGTCTCGCTGTGTTGCTCAGGCTTGTCTCGAACCCCTGAGCTCAGAAAATTCTCTCACCTCAGCCTCCCAAAATGCTGAGATTACAGACTTGAGCCACCACATCCGGCCAGGATCAGGGTTTTAAGAGGGCTTCTTTGACACTGGTTCCAATGTGCCAGCCAGGGCCCTGAAATGTCATTCTCAGCTTCCTTTCAGGGAGTGAGTTGAGTGGAGACATTGTAAGTTTTGGAGTCAAACAGACCCAGGTTCGAGTCTCACCTTTACTACTAACTAACTGGGTAGATTTCGGCAAGATACCTCAGCTCTCTGTGCAACTCACATTAAAAAATACCAGGAAAAATCCTCCCTCAGGGGACTGCTGTGAGAATTCATCAGGTGCATGTTATGAGTGTTGAATGCATACCCTCGCAGGATGTGAGCATTTGTGGGAGTAGAAACTGTTTCTTAGTCACAGGCTACTCCTTTATCCCAGTGTCCAAAATAGTGCTTTGCCTATTATAAAGATGAGAGAGGGAAAAATAAAAGCTTTTACGACGGAGCTCTATACTCAGACGTCTCTTTCAGCAGGGCCTGTTAACTAACAAAATTCTGCTTTCTCTGTTTTTGGAACAAAGGCTTGTTCTGTGTATCCAAACAGTCTAAAATGAAAGTTAAAAATCAGCTCATGCCCAAACACAGAAACTGAAACTGAACTGAACACAGAAACTGAAACTGTATTTTCTTCTTCCTGGGAATCGAGCAAAACTGAAAGTAATTCACTGAACACAGACTCTGAGCCTCAAGGGAGGAGAATGGTTTTAAATATTGGGACGTGGGAGCAGACATTTCAAGAACTGATCCAAAAGGAGAAACCCTGGGTCCAATGGACCCTGAAGTTGGATGGGAAGCTTCAGCTAGATTACCTGGCCAAAGGGTGGAAGCAGTACCAACAGAGAGCATTTGGCTGGTGAGTACGGGTTTCTCCAGGAATAGGCCTTCTGAGTTGAGAGGCTCAGGTCAGCATTATGTATCCTTTGAGAGTGTATTAAAGGAACAAATGCCTGCAGGCTTTCCATCCTTTCGTGCTCTGTAGGTTCTAACTGTTAAGACGCCAAGCCTCCATCTTGTTTAACTGCAGGAAGTTTCTTCTCTTACTAGATTTCCCTTCCTAAATATTTCTGGAAAAAATGGACTGCCTCCATATTCCATAAATCTGCCCTTCTTTTCTCTCACCACCTTATCAGTTCCAGACTATCTCTAGAGTTTCTTTGTAGTTTCCATCCGTCCTGACTGGCTTTCCCAGCCTGCAACAGCTCTCCAAGCCCTGGCCCTGTTCAGTACCAACCTGGAACTAGGTCTTTCCCTTAATGCCCTAAGGATTATCTAAGATCAAGCAGTCACTTTGAACATTGCTTTACTGGACATAACAGGAGAGAATGATGCTGCAAAAACTAAATCTAAAATCTAGTTTCTGGAGTTCCTAAGTAATGCCTCTCCCTTTATTGACCATCTCCCTCTTTAACAAGCTTTCAGGTTACAGGAACCAGCTTCCTTGCCTGTGTTACGAGGGTGAGAATTGCTGACCTGGACAATCAAGTCCTCTCTTTTTATATGGCACACAGAACTTTATTCTCCTTTTCGCTTAACCTGTTACCCTGCCTGCCTGCCTCAGTTTGCCTCAAGTATGCCCTTCTCCATTCTTTAGGGACTATTAGCCATATCATGAATTTTCAGACATCCACACCCTTGTTCACGGTGTTCTTTCTGTTTGGCAGGCCCTTTCCTCATTTCCTTCCTACTCTTTTTTCAAGACCCACTCAAGTGCCTCTTCCTCCAAAAAGCATGTCCTGGTCCTCCTAGGCAGGGTTAGTGTTCTACATTCACATAAGATAATGGGATAAGATATATATTATGCATATAATATATAATTATATAAAAATATGTACTGTATATTTTTACATAATACCATTATAAGTAATATATATCTGTTACGTATTATATCAAATACAGGATATATTTATTTTTAGCTGCAGAATCCATTGTTTAAGCAAAGCCTCCTAAGGCTCTGCAGAACAGGTTTCAAACCACTTGCCACAGAGCAGTCATGTTGCTCTGCTTTGTAATGTAGTGAATGGTGTGTTTCTCTCTACATCAACCAGAGCTCTTTGAGGGACTCATGATGTCTTTCCTCATTTTGGCACTCTCCCAAACAGGAAGGTGTTTCTCCTCTTTGGATGAGTTGATTTGACAGTCATTTTGAGGTGGGACCTGTCAGCGTACTTTTAGAAAATATCAATCAGCTTTTGAAAAGCATTTTGTAGTTTATAAAGTGTTTTCACATACATTGTCTTATTTGATGCTGAGAAACAATTTTTTTATGAATGTAAAAATTGAGGCTCAGAGAAGGGAAGGACTTTACCCAAGGCCCCCTGATGTAAGCACTCAACCCATGTGTTAGGGCTCCAGGTCCTAGACTGCTTCTCTGTATACAAGACTAGTCATGTTGCTTATTAGAGGTGATGTGTTTGTTGTAGTTGGTAGACAAACACGGTTAAATTCAAATGGCCTAGGGTCAGAAACATGCTTCTACCACTTGCCCTGTGTGTTCTTAAGCAGGTTGTGTACCATTTTAAAGACTCAGTTTTTAATCTGGGTATGTGACTCAATAATGCCTGTTTCCTAGGAATGCTTTAAAGATGAATTGAGATAACATTGTAAAGCACCAATTACAGTGCTTGCCTCCAAATAGGCACCTTATCAAAACTTCTCTGGCAGATGGCAGGAGTTATTTTCCGCATTTTACTAGCAAAAAGGAAGACTTGGGGATAACATATGGATGGAAGCACCACAGGTCATACAAGATACTTTATCCAAAATATAACCCTTCTTGTTGCTGTTTGTCAATGACTGGGACAATCCAAATCACATGAACGTTTTCAAGTTTAAAGGGATCTTAGAGACTGAGACCAAGATCATTTTCCCTAATGTTAATAATCAGTTGAGAATACAACGGACATCTTCCTTCTGACTGCAGGTTCCGGTGTTCCTCGTGCCAGCGAAGTTGGGCTTCTGCCCAAGTGCAGATTCTGTGCCACATGTATTGGGAACACTGTATGTCCCAGGGCCAGGTGTGTATGCGGCTCTTTGCTCAGAGGTGCCAGAAGTGTTCTCGGCCCCGATATGAGATGCCTGAATTCTCCTCGGATAGCACAATGAGGATTCTGAACAATCTTGTACAGCATATTCTGAAGATATACCACGGAGGTAGCAGGAGGAAGTTTAAGGAGATGCCAGTGCTCCTGGAGGTGCCCTTGGAAGGGTCCCATGACACGGCCAATTGTGAAGCATGCGCTCTGGGCTATTGCGTACAGGCATTAGAAAGCTATGTGACAAAACCATCCAAATCTCCACTCTTTTACCTGAAGATTGGGAGATCCTCGCCTCAAATTGGTGATGTGCTGTATGTCCAAAACCAAGCCAGGAACCAGTTATCTGAGGCAAAGCAGGCTAAGTGGGATGAGTCTGAGGGGTCAGGGACCTGCCATTGCCAGGATCCATTGATCTGTGTATTTATTTTGCTGCTTCTTTTTTTTATTATAGTCAAATGCTTTTCATAAGAATGATGAAAATAGGCTTGCCGTGTTCCCTTGTCATTACGTTTCATGGTAATCAATGTACTGGCTGTAATTTTAATATGACATAGAATTTACTTTGAGACCAAATGGGTCTCAAGTTTGTAGAATAAGCACTGGTCTCTTAGATATCCTCTGGAAATAGTCTAAAACATGACCAAGCACATAATGGACCAAATAAATATTTGTTGAATCACTAAAAGGTCTTCACTTGCTCATTCATTGGTATCAATATATATCTATAGAGAGAGAGATCAGAAAGTGGGGTTGGTTAAATAATGGTTGCCCCACATAATGTGCAGGTCCTAATCCTAAGAACCTATGAATTTGTTTTTACTTTACATGTAAAAATGGACTTTGCAGGTGTGATTAGTTTAAGGATTTTGAGATGGGTAAATTATCTCGTATTATCCAGGTGGAAGATAATAAGAGGAAGGCAACAGGGTCAAAGTCAGAAAAAGGAGATTTGATGATGAAACCAGAGGTTGCAGTAATGTGCTTTGAAACTGAAGGAAGGAGTTACAAGCCAAGGATTATAGTAAGCTTTTAGAAACCCAAAAGAGAATGGATTTTCTCCTGGAGGAAGGACTGTCCCTGCTCCACACATGGCTTTAGCTCAGCAACACTGATTTTGGACTTTGGACCTCCAGAACTATACGATGGTAAATTTATCTTGTTTTAAGGCTCTAGATCTGTGGTAATTTGTTCCAGCAACAATAGGAAGCTACTATAATTATTAATATTTCAGCAGAAATCAGTCAGTTATATTTTAGGTATGCTTCAATTTTGACAGGAAAAAAGTACTTTACACATTAAAAATATAGATCCTCTCTATCCCCTCTTGTTCTTCCTTCTCTTCTACTTAAACTCACTCAAATGTCCCCACTCCAAAGAGATTCCCTTTGATTTGGTGATCCCGGGAGCTATCATATTCTCTCACTTCTTTCAGCGCTGGATTGGGAAACACAGAACTTTCCAATCTTGTGACACAAGGCTATATCCCTGTTTCCATCTGTCTGTTAGGTAGTTCTGTGTGTTCATGCTACCTTCTCTACATTACCGTGTTTAAAACTAGCTCAACAGCATCTCTGACTTTCCTGTTTTAATTGCCCCTGGCCATCCAAGCTTATCACCTTGGAGTCATCTTTAACTTCTACCTGTTTTTGAAGGTGCTTCCATCTCTTCCTTCTACTTTGTCATTCCCTCTCCCCACCTAGTTTAAGATTATTGAACAACCTGGAGATTTGTATTTTATACCATAGGTAATGGGGAGTCACTGCAAACATTTGAAAATATTGGTAATTTGAGTTTTAAAATTTTAAAAATGCTACACATTTCTGGGAAATAATGGAGTATAGAATAACAATAGTAAAGAGTCTGGCTTGCAATAGGATAGTAGTAAACACAGAAAGGGGCTTCTGTAGATAATAAGCATCTTGAAGGAATTTGAAGACAGTAAAATTTATGAGGCCAGAAAACCCAAAGATAAAATAATTCCTTTTTTTCCTGGCTGTCTCTTTTATTTTCTCATGGGCCGCTCCCACCGGCACTCTCTTTTTATACCTATATCCCTCCCCAAACCACTCTACTGAATTTCTGCATTCTTCTTCTTTTCATAACCTTTTGGTTCTTTTATAAGGAACATTGACCTGGGGAACCCACTTGAAGACTTTATTTATGGCCTAGTTAGGCTGTATGACCTAAGGCAAGTCATTATCCTTCCCAAGGCTCCAATTTCTCCATCTATAAACTAGGTAGAGGTAAAACATAGAGAATTAATCACATGTATTTACCTCTGATTTCTTTTGAAACCACACTGAGCAACAGCAAAAGGGAAATAGAAGCATTAATACGCAAGGGCAAGGAGAATGGTTAGAAGCTAGAATACTGGTAACCGGCTTAGCAGAGTAGCGTGATCTGGAATGTAAGTATGGGAAAACCAAGATGTAAGGCAACTTCAGAAAAGCTTGAAACTGTAGGCTGAAGTAGCTCTGAAGGTACACACTGGGAAGGCTTTTGTAGGAGGATTGGCTCAAAGACTTTGTAACAAGTTTCTTCCCCCTGCTCCTAGGTAGCCTGGTAATGGTTCTTTACCCAACCCTGGGGAAAACAACAGAGGCTTCTTCTCTAAAGACATTTACTCATAGGGACTCTGGGCTCAGGCAATTTATAAGGAAGGAGGAGCCACTGATCAGAAACACGACTGTGAAAGTCTATTCACTGAATAACGAGAGTCCTTAAGCTCACTCTCAAACCTTGGAGCCAGTCTTATAAGTTAGTGACCACCCCTCAACTACATAGATGAGTGAAGATTTCCTTTTTGGGAGAACTAATCATCTCAAGAGAAAAAAAAGTATACACACTGAAGGAGGTGGGGCTTCACAATGAAATATTCAACTCAGATAACCCCAGAGTAAACCCATCAAATGCCAATATCCCCACAGAGTTTCCAGTCAGCTTTTTAAGGTCTTATGTTTGCTCTTGGACAGATTGCCCAGGGATTATGAAATATTTGATAGAGTCTCCTAACGTAAAGGCAAAGAGAAAAAAAGTTAAAAAAAAAAAAAAAAGTAACTCAGAAGAAACAGAGATGACTCAAAAGTTAAAATATGCATATATATTTAGAAAGAAAAGCTATTATTTCTACAGCAGAGAGATAAGAAGATAAGGGAAGGTATAGTATTCACAAAACAAGAAATGGACATGATCCTGTGGCATAAACTCGGATGACGCAGCTACTGTTGACTGGAGACAGATCTTTGGGAGGGTTTCAGCTATAAGCCTTTAGCACACAATGCTTCCAAAAGTTTCGGAAATGAGTGTCTCAGTCCTGAAGGAGGTGATCTGGGTGGTGCATCACAGCCTCCACTACAGTCCACATCTTGCACAGCTCAAATCCACTTACTTTTATAAAAAGTTAGCTGTATCTTGAAAAAATCCTTCAGGATTCTTTATCTGAAGAAATGTACAAGAGGAAGGTTAATAGATAAACTAAGACCCTGCCACTGTATCTGGTCTTGGGACAGCAATTAGAGACTCATGATCTTCTTTTTTTTTTTTTTTTTGAGTTGGAGTCTCACTGTCTTCCTTTTTTTTTTTTTTTTTGAGTTGGAGTCTCATTGTCACCCAGACTGGAGTGCAGTGGCCGCTCCCAGCCACCGCAGCCTCGACCTGCTGGGCTCCGGCAGTCCTTCCGCCTCAGCCTCAGCCTTCCACGTAGCTGGAACTACAGGCGCACGCTACCACGCCCGGCCAATTTTTTTGATTTATTGTAGAGATGTGGTCTCGCCAAGTTGCCCAGGCGGGTCTCGAACCCGCAGGCTCAGGCAATCCACTCACCTCAGCCTCCCCAGGTGAGGGAGATCTTCTTTTTGTAATATCTGTTTTTTATTTTCCTTACCCTAGCATTCCACGTAGCTGGAACTAATACCCTCCATTGTGTAATAACAGTCCTATTTCCCTCTGATGATCAAGAGGCTATTTTTCTTGCCTGTTGGTCTGCTGGCAAAATACCTCTGAATGACCACCCATCACTAGTTAAGAGATATTTGCTGGGTTTCTTAGTGAAATCATTCACCATCTAGGATCTCTAGACCTGCAGGCCTTATGTTATGGCAAAGTGAAGCACAGAAAATGACAACTGATTTCATGTGAGGCATGGTAGATAGGGACACTCCTACTTCCACCTCTTGATTTCCAGACCCATAGTTCTCCTACTGCAGCCACAGCATCATGATATGGTCATTGATTCAGGGTGTATACTGCATTCTGGTGGATGGTGACTTATCTTTACAAAATAGTATCTCAAAGCTGCACCATGGCTGCATCTTGAAGATCATTGATTTGCCATTGATCTATCACCCTGGCAGCTTCTGGGTGATGCACATTTGATAAAACCAGGAAATCCGATGGTCATATTATTGCTATTGCTGTAACTCTTTTGCTACAAATTTGGTCCCTTTGTCTAATGTGAAATTATGTGGTGTATTAGTTTGTTAGGGCTGGGAGAATCAGTTTCATCATGTCTATCACCAGCCTGTAGTGGTTTGTTGATAATCTTTGGAGTCTATTGGCTTTTGAAAGCATCACCCTGATATCTGTTTTTACTTTTACATGGTGTTCTCCCTGTGTGCATGTCTATGTACAAATTTCCCTTTTTTGTAAGGATACCAATAATATTGGACAAGGGGTCCACCCTACATCAGTATGATCTCATGTTAACTAATTTCATCTTCAATGACCGTATTTTCAAATAAGGTCACATTCTGAGATACTAGAGGTTAGCACTTCAACATATAAGTTTTGTTGGCAGGGGGCCACAATTCAGTCCATAGCATGCAGAATCCTGGGTTTGAGGATCGAGTACTCCATAAGTCCTTGAAGAGTTGTATTGGTTGAAGTTCTGCAAGCAAGAAATGCAAGTCATGTCTGGAGTATGTGCTTATTTCAGACCAGATATATCATCACCCTTTCCATGATAGGAGAGATATAATGTAAATAATTTGCCATCAAGTAGCTGTTTTGTCTACTCAAGTGATGGTGCCATATTAAGGACTCATCTATTCTTGGCGAATTGGACATTCCGCAGCAAGATTATTTATATCAATATTAGTGAGTGGAAACTCATGTTTTTGGGCCTATGCATACCCTCCATACTCACCCACAAGACTACTCTAATTATGCACCCATAGTGCCAGTACTGGAGTGGCTGACGACAGAGGCTACCATCCTCAACTAGCTAAGACATTTTGACGACTTGGTTGTTCAGTGCCTATCCATAATGGGTGCTTTTTGGTGGGCATTAAAATAAGTTATAGAGATCCTTACATTTTGCACCCACCCTTAAAGATCCATCCACGTTTCTTTTCTTCAAACTTCACTGTCTCTAATCTTCTCATCTTTCTCCTTCCAGGCCTCCGACTAACAAACTAAGCCATGTACCACTGTACATGAATTCAACCACCAATAATTATGCTTACTGATCCATTTAACTTTTCTTTTTTTTTTTTCATTTAACTTTTCAAATAAAGTGGGTGACCAGGTGCACCAATCAAAGCTCTGTCCACTGAGAAGATTTCTTCTCTCCCCTACCTTTCAAGGCCATGCTCATTAGTGCTGTATTGCAGCCACTCTCTTTTTAGCTTTTGTCATATTTTGAACTAAACCATTGGTGAACTAAGATTGACCTTTTCCTCCTTTTGCTGACTGGTCATAAGTGACATTGCTTCCCCTATTCCCATTACTGCATAGCCAGATGTAAGCTGAGGGAGAGGGGCCAGTGCAACATCGATGGTTGATATGGGTTTGGACCACCATTTTATCTAGCTCACTTATGTTCTCTAGCCCTGACTTGTGCTTCTCTGGCCTAGATGTACTGCTTCCATATTTCGAAGGATTGCTGCTTGGAGTGTTCAACCTTAAGACTTTCTGATCCTAGCCCATGATGAGGTTCTCTGGCCCTATTGTCTCTTGATGTCTCATGGTCAGGAGTTTTATGGCCACATAGCTTGCAAGAATTGTTTTTTTTTTTCTTCCAATGGGATATAATTCTGATACAAATGACATGACCTTGCTTCAGAACACAAGTGCTATAAATTGTATTTCTTCTGTTGGGATTGTCATAAACAATATATGGCACCATTTCCTACTACAGATAAGTCTAATTCTACAGAGTCTGCTAAATCACATGGCCCATGTGGCAGGGATGCTTGCATTGCATTGTGGACCAGCTGCAGAGCCCTTTCTTATTCAAAGCTTTAGCTTTCTTTGTCATTTGGTAAATAGGTCAGAACAATGTCAACTATCAGGTGTTGTGTTTCCTTTCAGTGGTAGAAGCAACAAGGTACAACAGTTTGACCTATTTTGGAAGTGGTGTCCTGGCATGCTCTAAATTGCAATATACCTACAACATTTACTGATATGGCAGGGCATCTTTATAGGGATTATCTCATACTCTCTAGAGTGAATGCATCTTACCAAGTCTTCTGACACACTTGTCACTTCTTATTCATATTGTCTGTTGACATGATGTAATTGATAGAGTGGACCAGTGTGATTTCCTTCAGAATGTCCCGATGGTTCAGGCTTTCAGATTATATTATGACAAAGGGTGAGAGAGTTAATGTAGCCCTGAGACAAAAGGGTAAATGGGTAATATTATCCTTCCTGTAAGAATACAGACAACTTCTGGTCCTACTCAATGGGGATGAAAAAGAATGCATTTGTCAGATCAGTGTTCATATAGACTATTGCATATATCTAGCAAAAATAACATTACTGGTACAGTAGTTACAATTGAGATCTCTACTTTGTTGTTTGAGATAGTCCAATGTCATACTCCAGGATTGGATTGGTTTTTCTAGGGGCCAGACTAATTAATTAAATAAAAATATGCTGGAGATCACCATCTCTTGAACTTTTAGGTCTTAAAGATGACACTAATCCTTGCCATTCCTCCTGAGATGTGATATTCCGGAGTTTGTGCTGACATTGGGGGAAGGATCCTCAGGTTTTCTTATTATAGTAGCTCTTAACCTATAGACTAAAAAATCAGCAAGGGGTTTTGATTAAACCACATGCACCCATTCCAATTATAAACATGAGAATTGGGGAAATGACCACCGGATGGTCCATGGAACCAATGCACCCATTGTAAGCCTGACCTGAATTAAGACTCCTTTTATTACCTGGCTCTCATATGCTTCCACTCTAACAGTGGGTTATGATTTGCTTTAGATGCCTGGGGATCAATATCAGTTCAGACCGTGAATTCAAAAGTTGTCAGAATGTCTGAGTATCCTCTTTCCCCAGCATGCAGTTACCCACATACATGGCCATATACCTCTTTGGGGAAGAACTAGGAGTTCCTTGTAGTATTCTTTCTCCTGGACGCCTGGCCTTTTCAGTCAATGAGTTATGAGTCTAAAAATTGGCTCAGGTGTCAGAAAAAGAAGTCTTTTTGTTGTTGCTGTTTGTTTTCTAATTGGAAGACTGCTTTCAGTCTCCTGAGCATTCATTTTTTTGTTTCTTTTAAAACCTGAGGATCCTTCCCTCAATGTGTACATTAAGAAATAGCCTTAATGAATTCTCATCTACTTGCCCATACATAGAAAACAGGGATAGGTAAACCAGGAGGCCCAATATCCAAAAAATAGGAGCTTCAGAAAGAGAAAATTATTAAAGGAATACTTTAAAACACTTTCTTAGAACTGAAGGATATAACTGCCTGATTTAAATGGTTCACCAAGGGACCATGCATACAATGAATGGACAAAGACTTAAACCAAGTCACATCATTATGATATTTCTGACACCAAAATATGAAGCTATTCTTAAAACCTTTAGAGAGAAAAACAAAATAAGAAACAAGCAAACATAAAAACAACCAGAAATGGGTCACATATAGAGGAACTGGAATTATAATGGTGTTGGACTTCTCAGCATCTTATATCTCTCTGAGGCATTACTGCCTTTGTTTGGACGTATCATTTTCTGATTCTACAAGAATACTATCTACTATCTCTTCTGGCTCACTTTTCCCATGTTTGTTTTGGTATCTGCTTTCATGTTAGAGGATTTCTTCAAATATCAAAGTGTCCTTGCCTCTCTGTCCAAGACCAAGTGTGAGACACTAAAAAGCTCTCAGAACACTGGCTGTGCAGTCAGCCTAGAGAGAAACCCATCCATACTGAAGCAGGCTGACAGAAAGTTCCAAAAGGGATGTTTTTAAGAAAAAGTCGAAAGGACCAGGAGGTTACCTGATGCAATTGCATGTATAAAGAGAAGTTTACATTTCCAGCAAAATTTGAGGATGAATTAGATAAGAACATAGAAAAGTAAGTAGAGAAACAAAAAATAAAAACCGAGGCAATTATTAATGCCAGGGCGTTAAAAGAAAAACATTGTAACTAGAAAATAAATGCAGAGTACCCTACATGGCTTAGCTATACTAATATTCAAACAGACATAATACTAAGTAGTATGACTAAATATTAGTTTTAGAAAAATCATGATTTGAGAGAATTTGAAGGTAAGAGAAGCATGCTTGATTAGGGGCTGAGGGAGTAAGCCAGTTAAATTTTTATCTTGATGATAGGAAGTCAGTGATTAATATCAAATTAAACATTACAAAATCAAGAAACAGAAACATGGAGCTAAATATTAGAAGAAAAGCTAAAAGTAGAAAAGTGACTGCTTCTGGGGAGAGAAAAATGGAAGGCGAGATGGGTCAGAAAAAGTTGATTTTTGTAATAAGCATAATAGAAGTATGCTCCTTTTCTTAAGCTATATACACATATGACTTTGATGACAATTAGCATAAAATGTCACTTTAAAATAATGACTTATTCAATATTCAAGATTCATTTCTGTCACATTTTTCCTGCTTTTTAAAATTTTATTTTATGAAGATGCGGTCCTGCTAGTTGACCAGGCTGTCCTTAAAATCCTGTGCTCAAGCCATCCTCCTGCCTCAGAATCCCAAATAGCTGGGACTACAAGTGTGGTCACTATGCCTAGCTACATTCTCCCTATTTATTTTCTTTATTCTAGTATGCCTCTCTCCCCTTCTTAATTTTGCACCCCCCTGTCTTCTCATTTCTTCTTTTCTCTGACTCCTCCTCCAATCACAATTTAGATATAATCACAACTGTAAAAATGCAGATGGTGCAGATGTTTTTACTTTATAAACAATTAGACAGCCCTAAACTAACACTGTCTTTTAAAGACTCAAGTCCATTAGCAGGAGATGAATATAAAAAAGGGGACAGAGGGAGAGCTCAGTGTAGGCAACAAGAGGTGCATTAACTGAAGGAAATTTCAAATTCATAATAAAACCAATAAAAAGTTGTCTATTTTTTATGACCACATATGCTGCCAATTCTGAATAATACCAGTCATTAATTACTTCCGCCAAATAACATTTTGTTGCTCTAAATTCTAAAAATTTCTGCAGTTATTATTGAATTTTAATAATACAAGTATTGTTCTAACCAATAAATCACACTGTGAACAGATCTCCAGACTTGAAAGCTGATTACTCCCAGAAATTCCAAGAATGGCCAGGGCAAGAAGGTGAATCTTTCCCTGGCAGGGTGTCCCTCTCCCCAGACTCCTTTCTCTTGCTGGAGATGTGAGCCTGGAGAGTACTGTGATGCACAGGCTCAAGGATTTGTAAAGGAATATGGAACCTATTTGGAGTTGGCCTCAGCTTCTTTCCTTCTCAGAGATACAAATGTCCCCAGTGTTCCTGGGGAAACTTCTTGGACCTGAGGGTCTCAAGCTCTCAGTGGTGAACTGGAGGGAGTTGTTACAGAAAGACCTACTTACCATGTCAAACAGTTGCATCACTGATTGACTAAGTTCATTTTAGATTTCCAGGATATTCACATTCAAGTACTTGGGATTTTTGTTTTTATGACACCTTGTGTAACCACTCAAAGCACAGTAAGTACTGTTTGGTTTACTGGTCTGGGCTTAAACTTCAACACTCCTGCCATCCAGCTGCATAATTCTGGAGTGGTGAAGGGCCCAGGAAATAGCAGCCTTGGAAGCATCATTTCATCCTCATGCTGGGGAAGTAAATTTGACTCTGAAATAATGAATTGGGATGTCACTGAATGGAAAAAATGTTTGGAGAGAAATTCAGCAGTGCCCCACCACACCATGAGTGAATATTACCAGTCAGGCCAGGCAGCTAAGCTGGGATCAAAAACAGAAAAATATTTATTTTATAAACACAGCATGATTGTGCTGATTCTGAAGCAAACAGAGCTCTGACCCAAGAAAGCTCAGCAAAATCTGCTGTTAACAAAATCAGTCATCCCTTGAAATGGAAAAGCTTTTTTCCATGTGTTGGTCATTAATTGTAGCCAAGGGCTAAAAACTATGGATTTCAGGAATGCAAAGTACAATGTCTGGCCTTTCCTGACATACCTTTCTTGCTCTCTGCCCCATCTACATGTCACAATTGACCCTCTGTGAATTCAAGGCACTTTTAGCCTAAAGGATAATGCCTTACGAATATCCATAGGCCAAAGGGCAGAAAGAAGCCTCTGGAGGCTTGGAAGGTCAGATTCATCAGATGTCAGAGCTGGAAGTGATTTTAGAGTGAAATCCTCACATATCCCCTTCAGTGGGAGGGAAAAGAGTAGCTGTTTGACCCCTGCTGCCTCAGCTGTGGCCAAAGGCACTGATGATTTCCACTTAAGGAAATCAAGGAGGTAAACACTCAGGGGTGATGCCTTAGCCTTTGGATTAAATAAAAAGTTGTGGATGCGGAACCAGGAATTTCTCAAGTTTGTAATGGGAAGTAGGGAGTGGTTAAAAGGAGTTGAGAGGCAGAGGAATGAAAGTAAATGAGGCAAAACAATGTATTCTGACTCCTGGGAACTTCCAAAGAATCTCAGAGTTGCTGGAGGCCTGCAGTATTCTAATATGACTTGGTCACCTCTTTCGGGGGCTGGTTGTGGCAGGAAGCAGTATTGGCAGTCACTAATTCTTGGCTCCAGAGAGTTAGGCTGGCTCTTTCTCTGGAGACGTTGGAATGCTGGGAAAGATGGGGTCCCAGGTGTCTTAGTGGCTCAGATACCTTAGAGTGGGCTCTTAGAGACCCTCTAGTCCTAATGCATCTTTTATCAGATAAGGAAAGCAAATCCTTGGAGGCAGAAGTGAGTTGTCTATTAAAGTATAATTTTCAAAAAGGTAAAATCATGTCTCTCATACAAATAGTTATAATGCATATGTTTCAAAGATTCTATTGAACTCATTAGTTAATGGGGGAAACAATGAGATATAAAATCAGCCCAAAGAGTATTTGAGAAGCCAGATATATATAGGCAATTTAATAGCCTACAGACTTATAAACTATACAAAAACTGGTTTATGTTTAATAGGACTATAAGTCATAAACTTTGGAGCTATTAGTTCCACTGGACAGAAATTATTTGCGTCTCTACTGAACAAAATTTCTAAGTGAGACTTTGCCTTATGGTAAAGCAAAATAGTCCAGTAAATTGAGTTAAGTCCAACACTGAAAGATCACCCAATAATATCTTTGGCATATTTTAAGTTTTATATTTCTTTTTTACCTGCCTTTGGTCACACTGGTAATTGCTAGCGTGTGTAAGATGATACTTAAAGTCTCATTATGCCCAGCCCGATATTTTTGTCCTTGCAACACAATTTAGAAAGACCAAGATGTCCAGGAGCCAGATTGTTAATCGTAGAACGGACTTACCAGAGGAGTGGTGGATCCCCTGCTTCCTACATGCCCAGCCCACTCATCCTCCCTAGAATGCTGCTTATGCAAACACTGACCTGTGAGGAAGCCCACATTGAGTCCTTGTTCCCACATGCCCCAAATCCAACGCATGGTCTTGATACCTTTCATCTTTCTTCCAGCATCCTACAGGATCCCCTAGCTACTCCACCCCCACACAGTCTCAGTTCTCATACTCAGCTACCTCTGGGTTCCACATTGGGCCCTATAACTCCCTTTCTACCTCTATGCTCTCAGTTGGATCTCTCATTGGAGGTATTCAAGGGAGGCTAGATGACACCTTGGCTGAGATACTAAACCAGCAGAATTTTCATACTGAATGTGCTTAATTGGCACAGGTATTCTTTAGAAGTCCTTCCAATGCTTAAATTCAAGGATTCTGTAATGTTTATTCCCTCAAATAGAAGTGATAATTTGCACATAGAACTTAGAAAGCCTCAGGTGGGTTTGCAAAGCCGGCATTGTTTCTTGGCATTAGGAAAAGTCTAATTTCCTGACTTCTCATCAGAGTGAATACTAATGTCCTTCCTTCTGGGAGGGCTCTGAGGATAAGATTTGGAAGCCTGAGGCAAGTGACACCGAGCTGCTTACCGCTATGACAAGGCATCTGCACAAACACTCATCCTTTTGTTCTTGCCAGATCTGCGTGGGCAGCAGAGGTTGAAATAATTTCATTACCAGAGTCCATCAGTCTTGACAGTGTCTCTCTCAGATTGCCTTTTTCATGATCATTTTGTTTGTCTGAAATGGAATTCAGGTAGATAAGGAATGGTGTAGCACAGGAGTAGCTATTAACCTTTCAAAAGATAACATGATGGGAATGAATCATCAACCCCCACGCCCTGATTCTGAGGTTTGTTTTTGCATTCCTTTTATCGTCTAAATAATAAGTGAACATTTCTAAAGAAGATAAGTTTCTCATGGCCAGTAAAGTTGAGAACCACCATAATATAAAGTTTAGACCACAAGTCTAGGATGGAAATGGGAACCTTTCAAAAGTGCTGGGCAGAGATTTCAATTTAGTTCCTTTACTGACAGCATGATAAGGCCAAAGGAATATGAGACATCAACATTTTACAGATTGAGAAATGAAGGCCCAGAGAAGGAACATAACTTGCCCAAGCTCACATAGCTGTGTTGAGGCACACATTTTTTGTGATTTATAGGGGAAGGGGCAGGGGGAACAGAATTCTAAGATGGGGAAGCTAGTACCCTACCTACTGAATGGGCCAGGGAGTAAGGGATATTTCTCTGAGGCTTGAGCTATAAACAATGAGAACAGAGACAGGAAGAAGCAACGTTGGTCCATTTTTTTCTTTCCTCAAATTAATGCTTTTTCTTTTCAGTCCTCAGTTTCTGCTCTCAAGGCTTCCAGGACCTGCTGTCATCTTCTGTTGACCACACTCCCCAACATTTTACCCATGAGTTGTCTTCTCAACTCTCCCTCCAAAATAATAATAAAGTAGTAATGTTTATTAAATGATCATTAGAAGTGTCAAGCTCTTTGCACTCTTCTCCTAGTATCTCAACGAACTTTCAGCAACACTAAGGCCAGGGCAGTCACCCTCATTTGATAAAGGGGAAAACTGAGGCTCAGTTAGATAGAGCATCTTGCCCAGGATCCTACCACTGATGAATACGGAGCTGGAAACCTCACTCCCAAACCTGCTCTTAGGTACTGTGCTTCATGGTCTTCCACACTCAATATCATCTCCATGCTGTCTCTCATCTTGCTTTGCTCCCTGCCAACTAAATTCCACTTCTAGACAAGTGGAAGCCACTTTCATTGGGTCCAGGCTGGAATTAGAAAGTTTGAAACAGGCAAGGGGAAGGGGCAGTTAAGTTCGGAGCCAAGACATAAAACTATGACTTGGTGGACATTTGTGGTTTACCTGCCCAGCATCCATTTTCCACTGTCTCCTTACAAAGTCTTCATTTTTTGGGGGTGTCCCCCTTTCTCTTAAAAAAGTCCCAAGGCCTCATTCCTAGCATCAAGAGATGACCTGGTGTATCCAAGAAAAATCACATCCCTCTGGACAGTGATTGTTTCATAAATGAGCATCAAATACTAAGTTAGCCAATGGGATGCAAGGAAAAGTTTGCAGGGGACTTCTGGGAAAGCCTTTTCTCACTTTTCAAATTGAAATTCTAAGAAGTGACCCTCTCATTTTATCTGGATAGCCTGTGGTCAGGGTTTGAATCTGGAATGTCCACAGCTGTCTCACTAGGAGGCTGAAGGTGAAACCTCAGAGGAAGTCAGATTCAGGGATTCAGGGCCACAGGTCAATGTGGGCACTGAGGTTTGCCCTAGCACTGGACTTTGTTTCAAAAACCAGTATATGCCTCATTTGTTTAAGACACACAGAATCCAGGGTTGAAGATGGAGTTGAGTCAAGCAGACAATGCAAACAGAATGGAAACATAAAAAGCTGTGCAGGGTAGTGGAATAAGCTGTGAAGCATGGGAGAGGAACTGAAGATGTTAGCACACAGAGGGATGCTGAAAATGGAGAGTCTGATTAAAAACTTACGTGGATTTCTAACAATTGGGGAAATTAATTCTTGGGCTGTTTGTTGAGCAACTGATCTGGTGAATACTGGTAGGGACACTGACTTACTCTGACTCCTGAAATTATTTTTGTTCTCAGTCCAAATCACATTCATCTTTCAAGTTCTAGTTCAAAGATTACTTTCCCTGGAAGTCTTTTATATCTGTGCTGGGCCTTGTCCCCTTCCCTCTGCTGAAACTTCCTTGGGATCACTTTTCTCTATAAAACTTCTATTAGGCAGAATTTCTATAAGTCCTTGGGTGAGAATCTTGTCTTTTAAGGTCAAATGAAATAGTATAATTATTTGTTTTTCTTCCACAGAAGAAGCCAGAGTTATTCCCAGAAATCAAAAGAAAGTGAATGTTTTTATACATGATAGCACTCTAAAGTTCATGAGTGAGGGAATATCAGTGCTCAAAAGAAAATCTTTAAGCATGGCCCCTCGGGCTGTCCCGCCCTAAGTGCCATACAGGGCTGCTTGATAGTGGAGTTTGGCAGGGGTCTCTAGCACTGTTAGACTGTGCAGGAGAAAGCCCGCGGTCCTGGCTTGTAGAGAAGTTCCTTGGTAGTGGGAGAGGTAAAGGGCAGCAGGAACCATTCTGATCATGTTACACACCTGGAGCTATGAAATATCTGAGCTGAAGGGCAGCTTAAAAGTCACAGAGTCACATCTTCTTCTCCTGGAGAAACTGCGGCAGAGAGAGGAAGGAACCTGTACAAGGGTCTACCCTTTGAGAATATTAAGGTAACCTTTACAAATTACCATTGAATGGTCAGGAAAGCCTGGATAACTTGTCTTATCATTTCCTTAAACAGAACTGTTCACTTATTTCTTGGCTCTCTTTATTACTAAAAAGCTGGGAAGCTTGATGGGAACTTAAACAAGATTTCTAAATAAGTAACCATGTTGAAAGCAATGATTACTCTTATTTATTTTTTCTTTTCTTTTTTTTTTAAATAACTTGTATTTCTACGTAACTCTGCAGTTAAAAAAAAAAAAACCCTTATTTTTATAGCCTGGTCTTTTTAAAAATTGTATTCTGAGCTGGGCTCGGTGGCTCAGCCTGTAATCCAGCGCCTTGGGAGACTGAATGATACAGTTTAGAACACTGGCTTTCCTTGACAATTCAATTTAATTATTGAATTTTTAAAAAAGGGATATCCTCAAACATGGAATCATGGACAATATTACAAATAGATTAGTTTGTGATTGTGATAGTTGTTACTAAA
>CAUYQG010031972.1:0-74900 GCA_963574415.1 Tarsius wallacei | reverse complement strand
CCTCATCTCTACAATAAATCAAAAAATTAGCCGGGCGTGGTAGCGCGCGCCTGTAGTTCCAGCTACTTGGAAGGCTGAGGCGGAAGGATCGCCGGAGCCCAGCAGGTCGAGGCTGCGGTGGCCGGGAGCGGCCACTGCACTACAGTCTGGGCGACAGAGTGAAACTCCAACTCAAAAAAAAAAAAGTTAAGAGGGGCTGGCCCCATAGTAACACCATTCTCAGTCACTGGTATCCCAAGGGCATCCTGTTGTGCTTGTCAGAGTAGGAGGGGTAGAGTCAGAATTGGCACCCTGAATATGAAAATGACTTAGTCTATGGGTCATGGGTGGAGACAAGTTCAGAATTCTTTGAGCTAGGAGGCAGCAAAGATGGGCAGCTGCAATCGTGCTGTTCATGCCTGAATCCATCCCTCAGGTTCAAGGGCTCATACTTGGTGTCTCCTGCAAGTCACACAAGACCAGAGCATATGTTCTTCCTTGGCTTAGTCCTTTGGGCTGCTATAACAAAACACCATAAACTGAGTGATTTATAAACAACACAAATTTAGTTTTCACAATTCTGGAAGCCAGGAAGTCTACGATCAAGGAGCCGGTAAAATATAATGTCTGGTGTGGGCCCGATTTTTCATAAATGGCACCTTCTTGCTGTGTCCTTATCTGGTGGAAGTGAGGAACGTGGTCCCTGGTGCCTCATTCAAAAGGGCCCTTGTCCCACGCACCAGGGCTCTGCCTTCATGACCTAATCACCTCCCAAAGGCCTCACCTCCTAATACTGTCACTTTAGGGGTGAGGATTTCAACATAAGGATGTTGAGGGGACGCAAACCTTCAAGTTACAACAGGCATTGTCAATGTCACCCTCTTTAGCTTCAAACTGAGCTGCTCAACTTTTTGACTCACAGGTTCCTGCTGTGATTTCTGGTTTCTGACTCTCCCATGGCCACCTCTGTCTCTGCCCTGACATCCTGTGCTGGGTGGAGCATGTCTGAGTTGGGTGTCTGCAGATGCAAAGCCTGAGGTAAGGAATGGTGTGTGCAGCTCATCTGGAGGGTGTGGGTACCCTGGCAGGGAAGCCAGGGGTGACCTGGGAAAGCAGCAGCAACTCTCCAGGCAGAATGTTGTAAGCAGAGGGTGCCTCGACTTGAAACTGGTGGGAAACTCCTGGGAAATAGAATTATGCTGGCCAAGTGGTGAGAAAGCTGGGGTATTTATACCGCCATAGCTGCTCCAGGACATGTTTATTCATTTTTCACGGGCATCTCTGACAGGCCCTGAACTGGACAAAGCAGCTTCCTGCTGCTTTGGGGATACAGTGCTTGCCTCTGGAAGCCTCTCACCCTTTGGAACCCAGTTGAAATCTCTTTTATTTTCTTTTCAACCCCACAGGGCAGACACGATGAGGACCTTCCGCAGCTTCCTCTCTGTACAGTAGAGTTGGATGGGAACCTCTCCCTAGTTCCACTCCCAAGCCGAGGTGAGCGCACCTCCCCACAGCCTCTCCACATGGTGGCATGGGGGCAGCACTCCCTACTTACCTAACCTTCTCTTTCTGGGCCTCCCTTCTCCCGGTAGTTCAGTGGAAATAATTGATTTTTTTTTCCAAAATGTACTTACTAAAGATAACAGTCAAGAGAAAGTAGAACCCAAGAAAAAAAAAACACCAGAAAGTCACCTAGATGGTCAGCTTTGCAAAGCATAGAGGACCTCCCCTCTGGGAGCTGGAGGCTAGCAGGGAGAGGGAAGTGGGAAAATCCCCCACCAGCAGCAGGCAGTGGAGTCAGCAGACCTCACAGGCTCTCAGGGAATTTTCTTACCTCTGAGACCAAGATTCTACATTTGTAAAAATGCAGGCAATGCTAGTGCCTATCTCAGGGGCTGCCAGGGGATTTGTGAAGACTGAGTGGGAAACCTCAGCAGAGGTGCCCCATGTGATTCAATTCTCACCCTTCCTTTCCTTTATCTGCTCTCTATGAAACTGCCCTCCCACTGTGTGGCCCTGGCACGTGCCTTAACCTACCCAGGCTGTGGCTTTTTATCTTCCAGATGGAAGGTGGGCTATCTGATGGGTGGGTCCCCTTCTGCCCTTACCTGAAACTCTGCAATTCCAGAGAAAGTTGGAAACAGCCCTTTCTACCCTAGACTTGGGACCTTCTTGCCAACCCTGATTAGCCACCCCAACTACTAACTCCCTGGGCCCTGGGGAGGGAGCTGTTCCTAGGCATGGTGTGGTTCTTCCTCTTTGCTCTGGTGTGGAGATCCCTGGTTAGCATCACTGGCCCTTCTATCAAGTGCAGAGGCTCCCCTGAACAGCTGAGACGGACCTGGCCCATGTACAGAGCTGGGAGGATTCACAGATCAGAGTGCTATCATCACTTAGGTCCCCTAGGCTCAGCTTAACACCCAGGCTGATGCTCCTGGTGTGTGAAGGGGGTCTCGCCCTATTTTCCAATTTGCAGCTCCAGGTGTCAGTGGGTAAGTGAAAGTCTCTGAGGATCTCACTTTCATCGCCGAGGGCCCTGAGCAGCTGCAGGCTCTGGGTTCAAGGCCCAGCTCCTCTATCCCCAGTATATCCTCGTTACTACTTGCTGGGTGTGGCAATAGTGGACACCAATTAGATTCCTGGAAGGATTAAGCAAGTCAGCTTGAGCTGTACTTGTGTCATGTGTAAAGTGATATAATGCACATATGTTATTACTTTAATCAATACCGTGAATTCTGAGCTGTCCATCTTTCATAAATTCAGCAGAATACGGCCTCTGGTTGCCAGCCTCCAGTATGGCTCCTGGTAGCCCACTCCCACACAGTGGCAGGGGTAGTCTGGTGACTGATGGTGATGGGATGCCATTTCTGTGATTAGGCTGTAGAAGACACATTTCAGATGTCCTCTCATCTTCTTGGTTCCCTCATGTTAGGGGAAGCCAATTGTTATGGTGAAGTCCTCAAATGCAAGAACTCAGGTCCCCCTGCCAACAACCATGTTGCGACTTGGAAGTGGATTCTCCAGCCCCAGTTGAGCCTTCAGATGATGGCAGCCCTCGCTGACAATCTCATGAGAGCCTCTGAGCCAGAACTACCACTCAGTTTAGCCATTCCAAGACTCCCAACACTCAGAAGCTCTGTAGGAGAATAAGTATTTGATGCTTTAAGCTACTAGGTTTTTGAAAACTTTGTTATGCAGCAATAGGTAACTGATACATGGCCCCAACAATGATGAGTTCCAATAATAACTCACCATCTCATAAGCAAACAGTTTATTAGATGGTGAGGATCCTACAGGGGTACATTGTTCAGGCTCTGTCCTCATCCCTGCCCCCTGAAGCTTCAAAGATTCACCTCTGGCTAATAACCTACTCATTTCCTTTCTGGGGTCCTTCTGGACCAGCTGCCATTTCCCAGCATGGCACCATCTCATTCTTCTGTGCCACTGCTGCTTCCAGAGCCTAAGACCCTGATCTCTGTCTGACATTCTTCCATGCCCCTTTTGAAATCCACTCCCCCAGAAGAACTCCCAGGGTCCCTAAGCAGAGGTAGCAGCTCCGGCCTCTGAGAACCCACAGACTTGGTGGTGTCAGGTCTCCTGTTGAGAAGATGCTGTTGTACAAACAGACTCTAAAGAGGGATCCTGTTCTCCCCACCTGTTCAGTCTGGAGGGAAGCAAATCTTTTTCCAGTCGAGCCTCTGATGAGACTATAGCCCTGGCCTGTACCTTGACTGTAGCCTTGTAAGATCCAAGGTTAAGTTGTGACATCTGGCCCACAGAAATTGCAAAATAATAAATGTGTGTTGTTTTAAGTTACTAAATTTGTATAATTTTTATGCTGCAGTAGATAATTAATACAATGCCTTACCAAACCTGTAAAGAGAGGTTGCAAGCACACAATCCCTCTGGTCCCATTGAGGACATGCAGTTTCACGTAGCTCAGCATAGCAATTATGAGTACATGTGTCTGTAAGTCTGAGTTCAGACTCCAGACTCACACACATACAGCCATGTCTCTTCCTGACTGTAGCACCTGGCTCAAGTTACTTACGTTTTCTAAGCCTTCATTTTCCCATCTGTACAATGTGCACAAAAATGTTGCTCATTTTGTGAGGTTACTGAAAGAATGATCTGAGTTAAGTGCTTAGAAAATAGTCATGACTCATTCGGTATCTGTTGAGTGATCTACTTATCTTATTTCTGCATTCTTACTGCATCTGTGGGGGAGAGTAAAGACTCGAGAAATGCCATTTTTAAATGTTGAGAACAAAGCTGAGAGTGTCCTTAGGGTAATTAGGATGCTCAGAGAGGAGGCTACTCAGAGCTGGGCATCTGTCCAGGGTCAAGGATGGCCAAGATCCAGGATGCCCACCCTCTTGGCTTTTGCTTCATAACTCTCTCTGACTCCCTTTCCTCGGTAGCTATGCCAGCAAGTCTAGGTGGGCAGAATCAGGGACTGATAGAATACGGATCTGTCCTCTCATGGTTCTTGGGGGTCCCATCCCCTCTTCCAGAAAATTAGATGCCCAGAAAATGAATGGGAGGAGCCACCAGGAACCAAATGGAACAATTACATTTTTTAAGCAATGGAAGTCATAGAATTGCCTGTAAATGTTAGAGACAAGTTTATAGAAAAAGCTGGTGCAAAAGCTATAATCAAAATGATTACAAGGTATAACAAGAAGACAAAAGATGCAGAGCCAGAAATTAAGGACATTAAACAAAGAAACAAACAGCTAACCATCGGGCTGCAAATGGCATGGTTCAGAGCCACTGTCTAAACAGCGTCGAGCCTTGGGGAAAAAATCCCTGGATTCCTGGTGGGGAAAGGCTTGTTGCTAGAATGTGCTTAGCCCAAAGGAAACAGAAACATTCTCCTTGCTGAGCGAGGGTGGGAAAGTTAAATGAGCAGTTGTTTATCTGCCTGGCATGCTGACCAAACCATGCAGGATGACCCAAAACGTAAACTGGTCACATTGCCTGCCTGTGCCATTGGAACATGTGGTGGGTGGGCACCAGGGAAGAGGGAGTCGAAGCCATTTTCCCACTGTCTTTATCAATGCAAGGATGATCCCTTGCCCTGTCCAGTCCCCATACAAAAAGACCCTACATCTGCCACCAGGTGCAAACTCAGCCCAGCACGTGGAAGGAGCCCCAGACTGGCAATCCCAGGTTCTAGCTCTGAGTCTAAACACTGTGGGTCTTGGCTTCCTTATTGGCAAGATCAGAGGCTGAGTTCCATCAGCTTTATTCCACTCAGAGCCTGGAACCTGAGGCTGTCCTCTGCTCTTGGGTTTCCTGTGAATTTCTTCTTTAAACTCTCAACCTCATTGGCACTGTTGAGACTTCAGCCCTAAATATCCTCTGAAGAAAACACATTTTCTCTCTCTTCCCAAATTACAGACCTTAGTAGACACCCTGGGTCACATTATGAAAAATTCTCATTAGTGTAGCCAACCGAAGTCTTTAATTTGTTATTTTTAAAGCCATTATTCATGAGGTTTGTTTAGACCCCCCATATCCTCTTCTACTCTCCTAGCTTCCTGTGGGTTAGGAAAGGTACACAGCAATAAGAAGCCTGAGGCTCTGAGATCAGTGACTCAGTCTAAATAAGGGGATGCCTGAACTTCAAACTCAGTACCTGCTGGGAATGCACTGATGACCCAGCCCTGTAGTTCCCCCTGCAGGCTCCCACTCACAACGCTCATGGGTTAGAGTCATTCTAGGGAGCTGAGAGTCTGGTCATGCACCTTTGGCTACACTGGTCCTCAACACAAGATGCAGAAGGGAGTGTCCTCCTCTTTGCCCCTGCACTCTGGGCTTATGCCTACATACAGGTCATGGTCAGCTCCCTCTCAACACTGGTTCAGGACTCAGGTTGTGCTCTGTATAAGCAGACCCTGAGATGCAGCACAGGTGCAAGGATTTATTTAAAAAGTGCTCACTGGAGAAGCCAGCAACATTGGGGGGAAGCAGAGCAGAGGAGAGAAGGACACTAAGAGAGGGGCAATTTCAGGATGGAGTCCCAGCCTCAGTGTGGTCCTGCAGGGAGCTCTAAAGTGTGCATTGCACCTCGGAGTGTATCTTGCTTCCATGACAGGCAGCTGGGCCTCCATACCCCACACTGGCCAGGCAGTGGCTGACTCAAATGTGAACTCCCAGATGGGCACCACCAGCAGCCACATGCAACCTCTGGAGAAGTTCCCAAGTGCACAGCCTTTGGGATCAAAGCACACAGAAGCCAAGGGTGGGCACCTCAAACAGGAAATGGAGAACAGGGCATCTGGGTGATAGAACCTACAGCATCTGCTACTTGGATTTCACTCCATACTGGGTAACAATGCCTGGTCATAAAGTCTCTCTTCCTTTCTTTTTCTCCTTATTTACCTTATAAACATGATCAACTCAACACTCCCAAAGACCCTCGCCAGTAATTAAAAATAACTTTTTTTTCTAATGAGTAACTCCCAAACTTATGCACTGAAGAAGGACTGACTTGTCCTGGTAAAATATTCCAAAGGACAAGTAATCAAACTATTTTATTTTCTATTTACTACATTGGCTAAATGTAAGCTCGATCCCTAGCATAGTACCTGGCAAATGGACATCTGGCTTTGTCTTTTTCCATCATCTTCCACAAGCATCTAACTGATTTCTGTCATGACCGTGGAGCATGGAGCATATCGGGAATAAGTTCTGGCATGAGGGAGGCAGGGGCTACTGTCCCAGAACTGACCATGAACCAGAGAGGGGGAACAGGAGCCTGGTCCAGTCCCCCAGTGCCTATAGAGGCCCTTTGACCTTGAACTTCAATTAGCTCTTCTCTAACCCGAGACTTCTATTGCCCTAATGGTTTTTTGGGGATTCCCCAGGGATATGGGGTCAGGGCCAGTCCTATGTGAACTGCAAGGTGGGAGTCTTGGAGGTCTTTTGCAGGAGGTGGCCTTTGAACACTGCTGTAAGATGCTGCAGTTACCAGAGCACAGAAAGGAGGCACCTTCCAGGCCAGAGAAAGGTTTGTGAGCTGTCAGAGAAGCGGGTGTCTGCAAGGGAACTTTGATGCATAATTCTGTCCCTGTGGTTGAGGCATAGGGACTGGGGAAAGTTGGAAACTCATGAGACACCGGAGCCTTGAGCCCTGTGCTGAGGAGAGCAGACTTTGTTTTGCAGGAACTAGGGAGCCGTGGCTGGTGTCTGAGAAACAGAGGAAAGCAATGTGACCAACAGGCAGAGAAACGATTATGTATGCAACTTCAGCTGGAAGAAGAAACTGCTTCGTGAAGCACTGACAATAATTATGTTAATGATATCATGGCTACATAATAGCTCCCAAATGTTCCAGGGAGAAATTACACATCCAGACAGGTTCAAGCCCTTAAAAGTTAATTATACCAAATCCGAGATCCTCAACATAGGGCCTTCCCATGTTTAGAGAGGGTAATGGCAAACACAGAAAGATTTTTAATCTAACATAGACCCATCGTTCAAATTACTATATCTAAGAGATGTTGTAGCTCCCCTGCAGTAAACATTCTTGAGGTTAATTACCCTCCAGTGAAGAGTCAATTAGAAAAGGAAGCTCTCTCATCCCCCTTGTTCAACATAAGCAGATTAGAACAAACATTTCAGACCCAACCAGAACCAGGTTTGCAAAATAACACAGTCATCTATTTCAATTTTTGTTTTAAAAAAATCATCTGGATAACTGGAAACACTATGTGAATCTGGATCACTGAGTGATTTGGGGCTTTCTCAAGACAGACAACTGGTCTTCCCTCTCTGTCCTGCAGCCTGGCAGTGTCCTAGTCTGTATAAGAATGTCCCCAAAGCCATCTCTGCTACTCTCCACCTCTTTGGCCAGTGGCTCAGGGTTCCTTTATCTTCCCCACATTTCTGTCATTGTTTCTTCCCTCCACAGCTTCTTGGTTAACTGTCTCACCTTCTTGGGTTTTGGAAACTCTGCATGCTCACCCCCAGGTGGGCCTGCATCCTTGGAGTGGCCTGACAGCTGGCTGCTCTTGGCTACAGTCCTATCCCTGTGCAAAGAAAGAGCTTTCTCTAGTTATGAGATTCTTTTGGACTTTGTTCCAAAGGAAATGGAGAACCATAGCATTTGAGGGAAGAGTGAGCACATCTGACAAATGTGGATAGTGATAAAAGGCTGCATGGGTTATGGGAGGAGGTGTTGTGAAAGGTCTCCCCCACTGTGTGGATCGTGTAAGGTGTGTGTTGTGTGTATGGTAAGTAGAATGTGTGTAGTCAGTGTGAGGGTTTTGGGGTGCGAGTGGCTGAGGAGAGCCCTTGGTTCCATCCAAATCAGGGGTCTGCAGATAAGACTGGACTGGGGCTGAACAGGGGGCTGTGCACTGGGCATGGGAACAATTGCAGTCAGGTGCTGGCACGATCGGCCTTCACCAGGCCTGGGTGGCCTGACACTCAAGCAGCTCTCTGGGGCTGGCCCCTAACACTGTCCACCACGAGCTCTGCTGGTCATGATGGTAACCTTCCCAGCATGGCAGCCTCGGGGAGCCCGACTATTACACGCCATGTTCTATAGGGCATTTCCTTCAGAGACCCAACCTTGATCTGACATACACCATCACTCCCACCATATCTACTGTTCAAAGAGGCCACAGTCATCAGGAATCCAGGGGAGGGACTCAGACCTGTGTATCCAGGGAAAGGTGCCAGCCCCCATTCACAAAAAGCCTGTGGGGCATTAGGTCTTGCTGTGAACATCTTTGTCAAATACAGCCTGTCACAGTGAGCCTGTGTGTGTGTGTATGGGGTATGTAGGGTGGTGAGTATGGTATATGTGCGATAAGGTGTGTGTAGTCTGTGTGTGACATGTGTAGTGTATGCATACTTATGGAATATGTGTGTGGTGCATGATGTGTGTTGTGTGTGTGGTTCGTGTAATGTGTGTGTGGTTTGTATGTATGAGGTGTAGGAGTATGGGCGTGTATATATGGGGTGTGTGTGGTGCATGTTGAGTGTGTGCTGTGTGAATGATTGTGTGTGGTTTGTATGATGTGTGTGGTGTGGGTGTGTATATATGGAGTGTGTGTGATGTGTGTGTATGTATGGGGTGTGTAGTGTATGTGGTGAGTGTATGTGTAGTGTGTGTGTATAAGTAGGGTATGTGTGGCATGTGTGTGTGTGTATCAGGTGTGTGTTGAGTGTGTGCTGTGTGTGTGATTGTGTGTTATGTATGTGGCATGGGTGTGTATACATGGATTGTATGTGTAGTGTGTGTACATATATAGGGTGCATGTGACTGTGTGTGTGTATGGGGTGTGTGGGGTGTGCACCCACAACTGGAGAGGAATAAAGGGAAGGGACCTCCCAGGGGACTGCAGGGATCTGAGTCCAGGCCTTGAAACTCCCACTCAAGGCATGATTTGGTTAATGTATCTGGCAGGAGTTTGTTTTCCTTCCTGCAATAACGAAGCAGCAGAAGCAACCTCAAAAACCCAGTGGCTTACAACAGCAGACCCTCATTTCCTCCTCTGGGCTGCAGGTCAGGGAGACCCCCGGGCCCAGCAGGGGTAGGCTTTGGGCTCTCGGTTCTGCATCTCCGGCTCCGGCCCAGCTGCTTGCTGGGTGGATTTTTCATAGGGCAGATGGCAGAATCCTGAGAAAGGGGCAAAGGGTGAGGCGGAGTGACCGGCTGTGTGTGCCTGTCTTTTTTACACATGTGTGTACAGTCACACATCTTGTTCTCACACGGTGACGTGCCCGCGCTGTGCTCTGACTGAGGCTTGTGGAGAGCAGATGCTGTGACCTGCCCTCAGGGAGCTGTCAATCCACCGGTAAGTGCTGCGGCTTTGCCCCTGCTGGAGTGTCTGATCGTCTCTAACATTTTTTATAGCTTGTTGGGGTGCGACAGACAAGTGAACATATTGAGTGTGCACTGTTTGGTACGTTTGATGTCCACATATAGATACACAAGGTGAGGCCATCACGCCAACACAACCACGTGCTGACCCACCACCCCTGCTCTTTCCATGGTGCCCAGGCGGGACCCCTCTGTTCTGCCTCTGGCTGCTTTCCTCCAATGCCCCATAACAGGCAATGCCTGATTTGCTTTCCCACATTACAAATTCATTTTAATTTTCTAGAAATGTCTATAAATAGAAATACAGTATGAAGTCTATTCTTTTCCTAATATAATTTTTTAAATTATCATATAGTAATAAAGACTTTTTTTGGTTCACAGCTCCATGAATGTTAACACATGATTAATTACCATCCTCCTTCCAGCCCCCAAACCCTCCCTTGTGTTATTTCTTTATAGTCACACCTTCCCCCCCATATCCACGTCCCCTTCTCCTACCACCCCGGCAACTACAGATTTGTTCTACTCCAGTACAGTTTTAATTTTTGAGAATGGCACGTGAATAAAACCATACAATGCATGGCCTTTGAGACTGGCTTCTTTCACTCAGTACAATGCCTTGAAGAGTCACTGAAGAGCTTATGCATATCAATAGTTCACTCCTTTTACTGTTGAGTGGGGTTCCACTGAATGGATGGACCACAGGGTGTAGGTACATTCACATTTTGAAGGGTATTTGGGTTATTTCAGTATCTGCAGTTAAGAATCAAACCAGCTTTTACCTTGCAGGGTTCCAGATACCTCTGTATTCCTCTAAGTATTCTTGATCTTTATTCTGGGAAATGATTATACTGCCCAAAAATAAAAAGTTTAATCCTTTGTGTTCTTTGTAAGGTGGGTCCTGAACAGAATTTAATCTACAGCTAATTTTGCCCATCTCCAAAGCAAGAAAACAAAAAAAAAGACCCCATTCTGGGTTCTCTACCCAATGTCCATAACCTAGGTTTATCACTCCACTGGGGGAAATGGGAGCTACTGCCCACTCTGTGCATTCCTTCTTCCAATTCTTTTGAGTGGTTCTCAGGGGGTTTCCTCACACACATATTCTTTTGGGTACTCGGTTCAAACTTCAAGAGGGAGTGGCTGCTTGTTCTCCAGAACATTCTCTCTGTGCAGTGCTCTCCTCTTAGGGCTCTGCCCTCTCATGCTACTAGCTGCTCTGGCCTCTCCAAAATTCAACTCTAGTCCCTGGCTCAGGGAAACTCTGGGTTCTGCCACCTGGATACTCCCCAGATGCCAATCTGGGGCAGCCCCAGGGGTACCTTTTTTGCTTTTTGTCCCTCAGGGATCACCATCCCTGAGACACTGGACACCATTCCTTGCCTGGCGTCCAGTATCTTGACAACTATTGTTTCCATATTTTGTTCAGGTTTTCAGTTAGTTCAGGAGGTAGGAGTAACCCAGTCTCTGTTGCTCCCTTGTGGAAAGGATAAATCCAATGTTTTTGATTCTAGTGTGGGGAGATTAAAACCAATTCCTATTACTCCACTGCGGAAATGATAAACCCAGTCCCTGTTACTCCACTGTAGAAGGATGAACCAGTTTCCTGTCACTCCATTTTGAAGAAAAGTGAGTTTAAACCCAGTTCTTTTTCTTCATTGTGTGGGAAGAGCAATTTCTGACCCATGACAATGAATTATTTATTACTCTGCATTTTATGACTCTTCATGGCTGTAATTTTGTTTATTTTTCCATATAAACTCTAGAATTAGCTTGTCAAATTCTTGCTGTTATTTTTATTAAGATTACATTAAGGTTTCTAAAAAGCATTACTAGAGCAATTTTGAAAATAGAGTTCTTGTTCAAAAACCAGGTATATCTTACCACATATCCAAGTCTGCTTTTTTTGTACTTGTGTAGGCTATCAAACTTTTCTTAATATAGGTTAGTAAATTTCTTGCTAAATTTATTCTTAGAGGGTTTTAAAAATTTCCATTATATTTTTCTTACAGGTTATGCAAATGTCTTAGTCCACTCATGCTGATACAACAAAATGCCATACACTGGGTGACTTGTAAGCAACATAAATTTATTTTTCACATTTCTGGAGACTGGGAAGTTCACAGTTAAGTTGCTAGCAAATGGATTATCTGGTGAGAACTTGCCTCCTGATTCACAGATTGTGCCTTCCTACTGTATCCTCATATAGGTAGAAGAGGCAAGTGGTCACTCTTGGGCCTCTTTTTTGGGGTAGTAGTTCATTTGTGAGGACTTTGCTCTCATGACCTAATTCCTTCCTAAAAGTCCTACCTCCTAATAGGAGGTATCACCTTGGGGGTTAGGATTCACAACATATGAATTCTGTGGAAACATAAACTTTTAGACCATAGCATTTTTGTGTAAGAATTTAATCATATTAATTTTGTGACCAGTCTTTATGTTAAGTTTTTAAAATTTCTAACTATTTCAATTACATTTTTAGCTATATCTGCATATACAAGCAAAAAATGAGATGCTTTTTTTCCCTTCTAGTTTCTTTATTACGTTTTCTTATTGCATTAATTAGCACATCTAGAAATATGTTAGATGATAGTACTGCTTTGAGTAGCTGTGCCTGCTTGAACTTTAAGGAGGATGTTTATTTTGTTTTCTTACTAAAAGTGATCTTGTTTTTTATTTAAGATAAACGGTTTTATGCTCCTAAGGAATTATCCTATATTCTGGTATTATTTGTATTACTACTGCTACTATTATTAAGTGTTTGAGGCCATGATAAATACTGCATTTTATAAAGTGGCTTTCAAAAGCTGAGGGGCAGAGGCTTCTTGTTTCACCTAGATTAAATAGCCTCATTTTTCCCAGATGCTCCTTCTGACAACTAGAAATCCTTGGACACACACAAGAAGAAAGCATAGGCAGACTCTGAAAAGTGGATGGAAGAAGGTAGATTGCTCAAGGACCTCGGGACTTGAGTATTGACATAGTGGAGAGGTCCTGGCTCCCTATTGCCTCCAGTCCTGAGCTCAAAATGAAACAAAATGAAACGAAATGAAACAAACAAACAAACAAAACCAAGACAAAACAAAACAAAAAACACTCTAAGAATAACTCATGAGTGCCCTGAGATACAAACCCAGAAAAGGGCAGCCTAATATGTAGTGGAAAACCTTTCTGCAATAACAGCTCCAATCTAGCCAAACCCATTTGAAAAACTGCATGGACCCCTCCCCCAGGTACAGCAACTCACACCACCTTTGGAAAGCAGGCAGCCTGCACAGATTCCTCTGTTTGGTGGTATCAGGGGCTGAGGAGGGAACTGACCTTCCATTTCCCTTTAGTGAGAGCAAGAGACTTCTAGTTTCCCTACTAGGGTGCATTTGTGGTATCAACCTGGGAGTTGACCTTCCATTCCTTGCCTAGCAGAAACAGGAAGTGCTCCATTTCCTACTCTACCCCAGGGTAGTACTCATGGGGATCAGTGACTCAGTGAGTCTCCATCCCTACCTGGAATCAAGACTGAAGAAGGCAATGCAGGCTGGAGCTAGCTGTCTTCAGCTAGCTCTAGTGAGGACCTGAACCTTCACAACCACCCAGCAGCAGTGAGACTGAATGGGGTGGGGGTGACAACTATGTCACTGCTAAACCTCATCTCCTACCCTAGTGTAGTGGGACCCAGTGGGAAATTGAGCTTCTTCCCCTACCCTGCAGCAACAAAGCAGGGTAAGTCAACCTTCCACTTACCCCCTCCCTGGTGGCAGCTGGGATCAGTGGGAGAGCTGATCTTAACCCCCTACTCAGAAGCATTAAGGCAGTGAGAATCAGGGGCTGAAGGGGAACTGAGTGTCCACCCCACACATCTGCAAATGTGGCAGTGTGAGTCAGAGCAGCAGGATCCTGGACACATATCCACCAGACTCTCACACTACACCTCAACAGGAGACCACCTGCCACAAAAAAAGATGAAATAGGATTCACAGTCACATTATATAATATGCAAGATGCCTAGAAAACAATAAAAAAAATCCCTTGTCATATCAAGGACCGACAAAATCACAACTTAAATGAGAAAAGATAATCAACAGACATCAGCAATGAGACAAATCTGATACTGGAATTACTTGAAAAGGATTTTAAAGCAGAAATAATAAAAATGCTCTAACAAATATTGACAAATTATCTTGAAACTTTTTTTTAATCTCAGCAAAGACATAGAATTTATTTTTAAAAACCCAAAGGAAATTATAGAACTAAAAACATACAATAAATAAAGTAAAAATCTTGCTGGATGGGCTCGATAATAGAGTAAAAATGACAAAAAATTGAATTAGTGAACTTGAGAATAGATAAATGAATTAACCCAATCTGAACAATAGAGAGAAAATAGAATAACAACAAAGAACAAAGTCTTAGACATCTATGTGACAATAATGAGAGAGTTGACCTTTGTATTACCAAAGTTTTAGAAAAAAAGGAAAAAGAGAATTGGACCAAAAAAGTGCTCCAAAGCACAATGGCTGAAAAATTTCCAAATCTGATGAAAACACAAATGTACAAATTCAATAAATTGAGCAGACTCGGAACAGGATAAACCCAAGGAAACACCTGCCAAGAGAGGATTTGAAAAGATATATCATACATTAACTTTTTGAAAAGAAGGAGTAGCTCTATTAATGTCAGATCAAAGAAAATTGCTAGAGACAAAGAGAGACATTCTGCAATTATATAAGGATTGATTTACCAGGAAGACATAAAAATTCTAAATGAGTATGCACCATTTAGAGAGCCACTAAATACATAAAGCAAAAACTATTAGAGCTTAATGAAAAATTAGAAAGTTCACAATTGTAGTTAGACCCTTCAATACTTCACTTTCAGCAATCAAAAGAAATGTTCAACAGAAAACCAGCAAGAATATAGAAAATTTGAACAACATGATCAACCAATGGCATCCAAGTGATATGCCTAGAACATTCTATTCAGCCACAGCTGATTATACTTTTCTTTTCTCAGTAACTATGGGACATTAACCAGGATAGACCACAACCTGGTCCATAAAGCAAACTTCAACAAGTTTAAAAGAATGGAACTCATACATAATATGTTCTCTGTCCGTGATGGAATCAAACTAGATATCAATGCAGAAAGACAACAGTAAAAATTCTAAACACTTAGAATTTGAACAAGACACTTCAAAATAATCTATGAGTCAAAGAGGAATTCTCAAAGGAAAATCTTAAATAATACACAAAGCTAAATGAAAATGAAGATACAACATATCAAAACATGTAGGTTGCTATGGAGAGTGAATTGTATAAAGTTTCAAATGCTTACATTAGAAATGAGGAAAATCTCGACTCCATATTCTAAGTTTATATCTTAAGAAACTAATAAAAGAAAAGTATAAAGATAAACCCCAAAAAACTCGAAGAAAGTAAATAATAAGAACAGAAATCAATGAAACTGTATGCAGGAAAGCAATTGAAAAAAATCAGTGAAACAAATATCTGGTTCTTTGAAAAAAAATCAATAAATTGATAAACTTCTAGCAAGAATGACAAAAAGAGAAAAGATTCAATTCATCAATATCAGGCAGACATAAATTTGACAACTTAGAAGAAATTGACTAGTTTTTTAAAAACCACAAATGACCAAAATTTAATCAAGATGAAATAGACAACCTGATTGTCCTTAAAACCATTAAAGAAATAGAATTTGTAATGAAATATCTCACAAGTAATAGTTGACAAAGGCTCTTGAATGGAAGAAGCATAGTCTTTTCAACAATCGTTCTGGAGCAATTGGACACCCTAAGGCAGAAAAAAATGAACCTCAACTTAAACCTTATATATAAAAAAAACTCATATTGGATTGTAGACTCAAATGTAAAACTACAAAACTTACAAAAATAGGAGAAAATCTTTGGGACCTATGGTAGGCAAAGAATTCTTGGACTTGACACCAAAAACAGAAAAGGAAAAGTTGATAATTTTTTTCTCATCAAAAAGTTAAAGGCTTTTGCTCTGTGAACAGGATGAAAAAACAAGTTACTGTGTGGGATGAAACACATGCACATATCTGACAGAAGTCTTGTATCTACACTAAAGAACTCTTAAAACTCAGCAGCATTAAAAAACAAAAAAATACAAGTAGAACACAGTCAAAGAAATGACACTAAAGGTGACAAATAAGCACATGAAAAGATGTTCAATATCATTAGCCATTAAGGAAATGCAGACTAATAAATGATAAAATATTATGACATAACCATCAGTTTAGCTAAAATAAAAATTTAAAAATAGTGAAAACACCAAACGCTGATAAGGATGTGGAGAGACTGGGTCACTTATGTATTGCTGGTAGGAATGTAAAATTGTACAGCCACAATGAAAAACAATTTAACATTCTCTCGTAAAATTAAACATGCTTCCATTGCTGGCTTGTACAATGGAAGCATGTTTAATTTTACGAGAGAATGCTAAACTGTTTTTCACTGTGAATTAAACATGCCTCCATTCTTAGAGACTTAAAAATTTACACTCACACGAATGGTACATGAATATGCTACGTGAAAATGGAAACTTTATTCATAATAATTATGGGTAAGTGAGAAATAGGAAGTGGTTAAAAAAGGACAAGGTGAAGAATTTTTGTGATGGACGTGTTTTTTATCAATGTCAGTATCTTTGTTGTGATATTATAGTATAGTTTTGTTGGATGTAACCATGTAGAAAACTGAGTAAGGGTACATGGGATCTCTTTGTAGTATTTCTCACCACTGCATGTGGATGTATAATTATCTCAAAACAAAATGTTTAATTTAAAAAAACCAAAGAGCTAACCACATGACTTTCATCCAATGACATATTTATTTGACAAATTATGTAATAGACTTTCCTGTACGGATTATTCTTTCATCCTTCAAATGAATCCTGATTGTTTTTAGTGCATTATGTTTCTAATGTCCTGTTCAATTTTACTTGTCCACATTTTTTACCTTGAAATCTCTAAATGACGAGATGGGTCTAAAGTTTCTCTTTCTGTGTACTCTGTTAGCTTTGTGTGCTATTATAATGCTGACTTTACAGCAAGTATTTAATTGGATGTTTTACTTTTCTATCTATTCTCTGGAACATTTTAGATTGCATTAGAATGACTTGTTTCTTGAAGCCTAGATATACATATTTATCCTCATATTTCTTGCATTTTTTACTTTAAACATTTTAATGTTATTTTACTTGTCACAGAAAAAAATTTATCTTTATTGTAGATTGTTCTGTTTTGTTTTGTGTTTTCTTGTTTTGTGCTTTTCCCACCATCCCTTTTCTCTATTCTTCCCAAGCCACTTGGATTGGATGCATCTCTTGTACTGTACATGGCATATTAAGCTTTGAGTTCTAACCCCAGAAAATATTTTTCTATTAATAAGTGAGTTTTGCCCACTCATATGTATTGATATGTCAAACATTTTTTCTACTTCTGTCATCGTATTTTGCCTTTTAAAAAGTTGTTTACTATGAGCCATATGATCTATGTTGCTTGGGTGTGTGTATATTTCTAACAGCTTGCATGTTTACTTACTGTATAGCCTCTATTTCTTAATGAAAAATGTTAGCTTGTATTTAATCTCCCGTAACTCCGAGAAACTTATTCTCTTATCCTTTCTCCTAATTTATCTTCCTCTCTTTAATCTTCTACTTTGGGTTATACTATAATTTAAATTTCTTGTGATTACTTTTATAGTTACATGAAATACAGAAATTTTTAGTACAAGTTGCATATCCCTTATCCAAAATGCTTGAGACCATAAATGTTTTGGACTTCATATTGTTTCATGTTTTGGAATATTTGCACATACTTAATGGGATATCTTGGGGGTGTAATCTAAGTCTACACATGACATGTATTTATGTTTCATATACACCTTATAAGCATAGCCTGAAGGTATTTTATACAATACTTTAAATAATTTTGCAAGAAACAAAATGTATGTACTTTGAACCATCAGAAAACAAAGAGTGGGTGCCCCAACCCATGTGGAACAATCTATGATTGCTTGGCACCACCACTGTTCCTGACTCTGAATTTATATGCTACTGATAAGCAGTCAGTTTCTTACACTTATTGACACATAAGTACTTAACAATAAAAAAGATAACACACAATATACACAGTGAAAAAATAATGTAACTAGCAGCATAGTCACATCACCAGAACTCCCGTATCAGCTATCAAACACTAGCAACAACAAATAATGGCAGGCTTTCGGTTTCCACCTACAATGCTGTGTTTTGATTAAAAGGTTCTGTACATTGTATTTTATTTATTTATTTATTTATTTTTTGGATGAGAAGAAGTTGAAGGACCAGGAAGTGTCTCCTCTAGGGATGAGGAAGCATCATTGGATGGCTTTCTAAAATGTTTCCTCTCGAGTCATCAGCCTCAGTCTCAGAAGTACCCTTTTGATTTTACAAACTGACAAAATTTCTTGTTCCGTTACTAATGCATACTACTTAGTCCTTCAATAATAAGCCCATCACATATTTTTACCATGTCATCTATAGGCACTTTTTCTGCAGTGTTGACAATGTCCTCTTCATTGCCACTATTTTCACAATCTCCTAGATTCAGAACCATCTGGCTATTTCACCATCGGTGTGAGTGAACAATTGGAGACAAAGTCTTCTTTGATTTCCATTTCTTCCAGCTTGCTGGTGGACTCTGAAGGTATATTCTTTGCATATGTAATGCGGTCAAACATCATTTTTTTCAGTTGACATATCAAATCCTTCAAAATCACCACCTTGTTGGGAGGCTGAGTTGAGAGGATAACTTGAGCCCAAGGGTTTGAGACCAGCCTGACCAACATAACAAGACCTTGTCTCTACAAAAATAAACATAATAAATATTAGCCAGGCATAATGGCATGCACTTGTAGTACCAACTACTTGTGAGGCTGAGAGAAGAGGATTGCTTGACTCCAGAAGTTTGAGGCTATAGTGAGCTATAATCACATCACTGCACTCCAGCCCAAGTGACAGAGTGCAACCTCATCTCTAAACAAACAAAAAGTCCTCATCTTGTTTATCATCATCACTAAGCATAGTTGCAGCCTGAGGTTGTGCTAGGCATGGACAATAATGTCCTTAGTCACTATGTTCAAAGTGTTGGCAACAGCATATATGGCATCCTTCATGCTAAACTCCTTTTGAAAATCTTCCACATCTATGCCTCTGTTCACTGCTGCTGCTAGCATGCTATTTGATAAAGTGTTTTTATATTTATTCTTTATTGATCTAAAAAGTCACATTATGGGGAAAGTACATGGCATAAACATTATTTTTGATGAGAATTTCAGTTGGAGGATAAGCAGAACAGTTGTCAAAGAATAACAAAATCCTGCCATTGACATCCTGTCCAGCTTCCCTGCAGTGAGCACGAGCTGCTGGTATAAAATGTTTGTGAAAACAATCAGAAAAGATGTCCCTGGTGATCCATGCCTTTTTGCTAGCACAATAATGGGCTGGTAAGAAATTCACTCCTTGAAAACAATGAGAATGAAAGCTTTTAGCTATGACAGCAAGTTTATACTTAACGCCTGCCTGCTGCATTAGCCTGTCCCGGCACATTCTGTCATTGGCATCCTGGATTTCTGCAGGTACCGTCTTGTCAGCTGTAGTCTGTGTCTTTCTGGGGCAGAATGCCAGACTAGTGATGTTTTATCAGCATTTTAGACTTGTTCTGATGTCATTTTCATCAACAGTGACCTTGAAAACCCATCAATGAGTTTTGCTGCTGTGTCATGACCAACACATGCTTTATCACTACACATCTTTAAAAACTTAATGCTGTGTCTTTTCTTAAATTTCTGCAGCCATCACGTTGACTATAATTGTTGAACAGACCCTTCAATTTCAGTTCATCTTGAGAGATCTTTGCTTGTTTTGTGATCAGCAAACTAATTTTTTTTTTTTAGTTGGAGTCTCACTTTGTTGCCCAGGCTGGAGTGCAGTGGCAAACTCAATGCCACCCCAGCTTCAACTTGCTAGGCTCTGCGATCATTCTACCTCAGCCTTCCAAGTAACTGGAACTATAGGCAAGGGCTACCATGCCCAGCTAATTTTTGATTTATTGTAGAGACGAGGTCTTGCCAAGTTGCCTGGGCTGGTCGTGAACCCACAGGCTCAGGCAATCCACTCACAAATCAGTCTCCCAAAGTGCTGGGATTACAGGCTGAGCCACCAAGCCCGGCTGATCGGCATACTATTAAGTGGCCTGTGCTCACTTTGATGCTGATGGATCTACTCTATAAATGCACAATGGAGATCATTTTTAGCTTTATGCAGTGTTTTCTATCTTTCATGAGTTTTTGTTAATCACCTTTGGCATAGAATTTCAGAAGTCTATCCTTCTGTTTCTTCAGGTCATGTATGGTAGTCATTCCAATACCATACAATGCTATAAGACATTTCACACTTACATCACTGTCCAGTTTCTCCAAAAAGCTGAACTTTATGTGCTATAGGTAAACACAAATGCTGCTTCTTTTTCTTGTTGCTGTTACCCATAGGGTTGTATTTTTGGTATTTTTAACAATATCCTTATACCACAGAGTAAAGAATAAGCAAAAATACCAGTGAGCAATGCACATAGGTCTTGGCCTCATGTGAAGCATTATGGAGAACCTACCACTGGCCTGTCCAGCCTGCGCATGTGTCACTTTTTATTACCTCATTGTGGGTGTGTTTGCATGGAGGAATCTGGTTGTGTGAAGAAAATTTATATTGCACTTGAGGGAGACTAGAGGGTCTTTTTCCCCTTGGGGTCACTGAATAAATTATGCTGTGTGCTTGTGTTTTGACTGTGACCCACCACATGAGGTCAGGTGTGAAATTTTTCACATGTAGTGGTTATGTTGGCACTCAAAAAGTTTCAGATTTTGGAGCATTTTGGATTTTAGGTATTCAGATTAGGGATGCTCAGGCCGTATTTAATATAACAGTTTAAGTATCTGTTTCATCCTCCATCTCCTATTTTTTGTTATATTATTGTTTCTTCATTGACAAATTTATAAAATTAATTCTATTCTGTAAGTAAAATTTATGTAGATGTTTTGCCATAGTTCTGCATTTAAATTTCATGTATCATCTGTATTTTAATGTCTATTTTCTTTGTCTCTTGCTTGGCTGGATTTTGTGAAGCTTTTTTCTCAAATGGAGCATATGAGCACCATTCCTATATGTTAAAACTGTTAGAAATATTATAAATGTTTTCTGAATGCTTGAAAATGTCTGTATATTTTCTTTACATGAGAACAACAATTTGACAGGGAGATACTCCATAAACATAGAGAAAATCTAAGGTTAGGTTCACTTATTCTCTGATGGCAATGTACTCTTTAATTTTTTCTTTCCTGGATGCTCATAGGATCCTTTATTTATTCTTGAAACCCCATAATTTTACTAGGATATGTTTATTTCATATACATTTTTTTCTTGGGATATAGTGATTTTCCTTCAATGAGCAGATTCAGCTCTTTTTTAAATTTCAGTTTTCTTTTGTTCTGTCTTTGTGTCTTTGATTGTTTGGCTCTATTTGTTATTTTTTTGAGAATATTAAGTGTGAATATGTTGCCCTTTTTGTCTGTCTTCCAGATCTATTGTTTTCTCTCTAATCATTTAAATATTTTTATTACATTTTGCTCTTTCTTTCATATTTCTGAAATTTTTAGCAGTATCTACTCTTTTTTTTTTTTGCTTCTACTGCAGATTTTTCTGTATATTTTTAACGTTCTCTTCCATTTCTTTCTGAGCTCTAGCAGCTTTTTTTTTTTTTGGTCTCTTGTAGCTTACTATTCTTTGCATTTTTTCTTTCAGTTTTTGGTTCAAAGAGACTGTTTTAAATTTCCTTTGGCATCAGGGAGAATTCTTTGCTTGAAATGTTATTCTTATCTTAGCACACTTATACTTGGAAGTGTGTTTTTCCTTGCTTTCCCAGGTGACCACATCCAATGTCAGATCAAGGCGGGTGTATAAAGGCCCAGACATTTGGGATAAAACAAAGACATTCTAGCTTTAAGGTGCCCTTTTCTTTCTGCCCAGTCTTGCTTGCCTCCTGTTCATGTGCATCTCAGAGGCTCTTTGTTGTGCATCCAGGATCCATTGTCCTCTCTTTTTTTTCACTCATTGCTGGGGTCCCAGGCTTTCATCCACAACTGTACCCTCTGCTTCACTATCTTCCTCTCTCCTGAATCTCTTGCATCTGGGTTGCTTTGCTTATTTTGATTTTACTGAAGCCACTCCGATTGTGCTGACCAGTGACCTTCTCTCACCATTTCTGGCTATTTCTCCTCATTCTTGTGGCCTTTCCTGAGTCTTCATGTAGACGCTGTCAGCATTGTGGGGCTTTTTTGAATTCTTTCCTTTGGATGTGCTGGTACAGTCCTGAATCTTCCCTAAAGGCTACATACCCTTCGTTCTGGTTTCTGCTAATCAGCTGCTCTTTCTTCTCAGCTTGGGCACTGTTACCCCAATTAGCTTTCTCCTCTCCTTTCCCTCCTTCTCTCCTCGTCTTCACTCTCGCTTCCCCCACCCCTGCCATTCTCTTCCCCCCTATGTCCCCTGGAAGCCCACCTGTTCACTTTTTTTGGACCATGCCTCTCTACACCTCAGGCTTGGGTTCTGGTGAGCTATATCATCTATCCCTCGCTCTTCTCTTCTAAACCTGAACCTCTTGTTATCCTCCCAAACTACAGCAGTCTGGTTTCATCTTTTTTGCTTGATTTCTCACAGTAGAGTCCCAGCTTGGGGCTTTGAAGTAGACTGACCATGCCCCTGCCTCTTCCCTAATCTTACCCCTTAGTCAATCCATAATGGCTCCATCATGTTGAGGGTTTTGTTACCGTAGTTATCCCACTGACCCACCCCCACCCTTACCTTTCCCTTTACACAGCTAGTCTAGGCCCAGGTCACACTGCGACTCCAACCTTGCAGGCCTCCCCTTCTTCCTTACCTTCCCACATCATTCTGGGGGATTGTTTCTCTTAAAATACTGCCTGGCAACACTTCAGTAAATGTTCAGGGCCTCATTTCAGGACCCCACCAGAAGCTGGGTAAAGTCACAATGAGGCTACTTCTGTGACTCTGGGGTCTGCCCCTGTTGTATCCTGCTTGCTTCTAACATTTCTGTACTAGCATCGCTCCCCATTGCTAGGCTCACAGCTCCTCATACCTCCTGCTTTCCTAAATTCATGCTGAACTCCAGCCCTCTCTACCCAAGACACATGCCTCTGCCTCCTCCTTCAGAGACAGGCACCTGTCCAAAGTTGGCTTTTCCACCCAGCCTTGAGTAACATCTCCACCTGGTCATCTGCAGAGAAGATCACCTAGATGATTCATTCTGCAATGACGCATATACTGACTTGGCATTCTGTAGTATATGGCTGGAGTGTTATTAATCTTGTTATGATTATTAAATATTCACATGCTTACACTTCATCTCTCCCATAGACTCTTTTTTCTAAGAGGTGAGAAAGCAGGAGTTTATTAAGAAGACAAAAAAGCTCCCAAGTGGGAGGGGACCTGAAAAAAGGTTGCCCTCTCATAGACTCTTAATGTTTCAAGGGTGGGGATCTGTTCATTGCTTTTTCTGTATCTACAGAAATTCCTTTCACTTGAAATGTGAGTCTGTTAGATCCCCCCTCCCCCAGAGACCAGGTTAGAAGGAGAAACTGGATGTGGCTGATGAGGCACCTCATGCTGGACCAGGAGACAGGAACTTGAGGTTGAGTCCACATGTGCCATCCAGGGGGATGCCTTGGAGTTGCCACTTGGCTGATCTCTATTTCACATTCTTTAACCTGATGTCGTTGTGGGCATTAAGTCAAACCAGGCATGTGTGAGACAGTCTTTTGTAAGACATAAGGCACAGAACAAGTATAGAACAGGAAGATTTTAAGTTGAATTGACGCAATTACCCAAAATAAAATTAGCTAAGAGTGTCAGGAATGAGCCATGGAACTTTTAATAATCATCATATTTTAGGTCTGTGGCTTTTTGCTTCACATTAAAATGACATCAAATTAGGAATAAAGAAGTCAAAACTTTAATTTACATATATTGGTGGAAAGGTCACTGTTACTTTAGGAGCCATATGTAGCAGAGAGTCTAGGGAAAAAATTCACTTTTATTTTACAGTAGCATTACTCTCTTTGTGGTGTCTGATAAGATAAGAAAGTTACGCTGAGATTACTTCAGTGTTCTGATGGTTTCTGTCTCTCTTCTAACCAGCAAAACCCCACTTCTTAACCTCTACATATCTCTGTTCTACTTGACATTCAAGTCTCCACCAAAACCTCTCCTTAAAAAGCCTTTCTGACCTGTCTATCCTGGATAATCAAAGCTCTGGGCACCTGTTTGTGGTATGTAACCACAATCTGCACCATACTAACAAGCTGTGATTTTTACGGATCTGGAGGAAGTTCTAGGGCAGTAGCCACATTGGGTTCATCTGTCTTCTTCATGGTGTTTAACTTAGGGCTCAGCACAGGGGCAGGTGCTGAGATTTGTCCAATTCTCTTAATTGCCCTTATTTTCTCTTTCTAGTCAAATGATGTAGTTGAGTTCATCCTCACAATTTCCAATATTTAACATTTGAAACCTGATAAAACAGATCAGGTGAACATATCCTCCCCTGGCTGTACTGAAATCAGAGTCTTTGCATATCTGACATATGAAAGCAGCTGGATCCTGCATGACCCTGGGCATGCTGGGAGTAAGAACTATCTGCACCTTAAAATCTTTTCCCGTAGAGAACAAAAGTCTGACAGGATCTGAATTCCATCTTCCTTCCCAAAGCACTTGTGACAATGCATTTATGATACCCTGCTAATGCTAGCCAGATACTTGGAGAGGGCAAAGTCAGTTTTGTTTGTTATAGAAAATAAGCCCTGCAAATGTCAATACTGTGGCTTGAGGAGCTTGTGGCATACTTGTATTACAACAAAACCCCTTCTACACATCTGCTCGGTCATCAGCTCTCTCTCTTCTTGAGTCAAGCCCTTCACTTACTGTTGGCTGGAGAATCTGTGCCAGAGTTAAATTCCCAGCTAAAAAGTACTAACTCCCGCGTGCTCCAAACTCCACTGTTGTTGGACTCACCTCCGGTTTTCTTATAATCAAAGAATAAGAATGCAATGCAAATTTATCTCAGGGTTCCATTTGGCAATTTCTGATAGTGTGTCAAAATTGTAATCTGATTTAAGACATCTTAAGATACGATGTATCTTTCAGCAGTATTTAAAGGGGCAGAGAAAGAAGTTTATATACTACTTTCAACAGAAAGGCTCCCAAAAGTCTTTTTGATTGTTTTTCTCTCCCCAAAGGCCATCCTTTCACAGCAGCTCGCTCCCTCACCACTCTCTGTTCCTCCATTTTCCTGCTACTTCCATGAGGTGCTTGGATAAACCTCCCACAAACACACTGTAAGGGACTCTCACTGCCGGAGTATCTAGGACATGTCACCTCATTTCTTCTCTCAACACTTTTCGCATAAACCTTAGGCTCTTACTCAATCTCTGTCCATAGAGCAGAACTTGAGAGATGACCAAAAAACCAAAAATCTTTCCTTGGTCTTAATCATTCATTGGTGGAGTCCGTGTCTCTGTTAAGATGACTTTTTCAATGTTTCTCAAAAACCTAAAAATAGAACTACCATATAATCCAGCAATTTCATTACTGGGTATATGCAAAAGAAAAGAACTCAGGTATTGTTGAGATACTTGCACTCCTATGTTTAAGGAAGCACTGTTTATAATATGGAATCAACATGTGTGCATCAATGCATTAATGAATAAAATGAAAATGTGATGCATATTCCAAGTGAAATATTATTCAATCAAGAATGAAATCCTGTCATTTGCAGCAACATAGATGGAACTGGAGGTCATTATATTAAGTGAAACAAGCCAGGTATAGAAAGAAAAAAATGCATGATTTCATTCATATGTGGGAGCTAAAAATAAAGTGAATCTCATAGAGGTCAAGAGTAGAATGGTGGTTACCAGAGGCTGGGAAAGAAAGGGAGAGCAGGGGGTAGAGAAAAGTTAGCTACTGGGTACAAAAATACAGTTAGATAGAAGGAGTACATTCTAGTATTTGATAGCACAGTAGATAAATTATAGTTAACAATAATTTGTTGTATGTTTTCAAATAGCTAGAAGACAAGACTTGTAATGTTCACAACACAAAGAAAAGACGAATGTCTAAGGTAGTGGTTATCCTAATTACTTTTATTTAATTATCACATGTGTATAATATGAATATATCAAAAATCACATGTGCCCCCAAAATATGTACAACGATGATATATTAATAAAAAATAAGATAAAATTCAGAAAAGATAACTTTTTCAAACACCTACTGTGTTCCCGAACATGGGTCCAGCATATAATATACTTGCATGCCCATTTGATACTGATAGACATTATTATTATGCTTACTTTGCAAAAGAGAAAGCTGAGGTACTGAGTACTTTAGTGACCTCTCTCAAACACACAGCCTGTTAGTGGTGAAGCTGGGATCCTGACCCAGAATCTGCCTTCATATCAATACATCACTCTCTAACCCACAGTCAGAATAAAACAGGGATGCAAACAACATCCACAGAGGGTTTTCCTCTGTTTTTACTACAGTTTTTGCAAATCTAAATAACTGAGCACATTCTTGACAACCTCAAGTGGTGGTGAAGAGGCAAGATGAAAACCTGGGTCCCTTGAATAAAATAGTCCTCATTTATGTAAGTTTAACTCTTGTTTCTAACTTTCAGACATGTGGCAAGTTTGAGACTGGGATGCTAGATTTGCCCTGGACTGGGTATTACAGGGTGCAACTCTTCTGAGAAAGTCTCAAGCAGAGGAGTTTTGAAAAGTGAATAAATGAGCTATTCCCATAGCTTCTCATGTAAAGAGAGGCCTCAAAGAAGGGGAAGGATTGCAACATGTATCTGATCCACAAATCAGCAGCATGTGTGGGTTTTCTCCTCACAGACTGTTTATTGTTTGGGAGGCTGAGGAAGCACCCCTTCAGGCTTCCTCTGAGTGAGTAAGTTCAGAACAGTATCTTTACTACCTTCCAGATTCCCAGAGAGTTTCCATGAACAGAGCTGGGATTTGAGGCTGGCTCCTGGATTCCAACTGGACTTGGCTGACATCGTCGAACTTGGCTCTTTCTGAAGGGTAGCAGGATATAGGAATATAGGGCTGGCATTTGCCTTCGGGCTGGGGCGAGCTATCCCTGTGCCAGCCTCTCTTCTACTTTGGGAATAAGGAAAGAAAAATGGGAAAACATTTTGCTATGCAAAATAACAAAAGAATTCTTTCAACACTGTCAGTTTGCCTGCATCAGGGGTCATTTATTCTGCTCTAATGCACTGATCTCACTATAACCTCATGTCACTGATTTTGAGCTTCTCTGTTGCCTCAGTTTGGGATTTCATGAAGGCAGTATCTGAGACAAGACTTGGGGGACCTGGTAATTGAGATAGGGGATAAATAAATAACAAAATGTGTAAAGCCGTGAGAGGGATTTTGCTGTGGGTCACTGTTACTCTCTGTCCCTCTGGGAACCTTCTGAAAGACTGTGTAGGACTCACCTGAAAATTACCTCCAAGAAGGATTAGGAAGTTGGGGCACTTACCACTCTGGGCCAGAGAATGCTCCAAGCAGAGATGCAGTGACTCCAGTGACTTCCTACACCAACAGTGTCTGCTGTTTTGTCTTTGTCACCAAACCCTGAATTCTGAGTCAGTCCTGTCCACAGTTCTACCCTCATGACCTAGCTGTGGGCTGATCCAAGATTTTTTAAAAAATGAATGAAGGCCAGGCATAGTGGCTCATGCCTGTAATCCTAGTACATGGGAGGCTGAGTCAGGGGGATTGTTTGAGCCCAGGAGTTAGAGACAAACCTAGGCAACATAGACCTCTTCTCTACAAAAAATAAAACAATTAGCCAGGCATGGTCATGCAGGCCTATAGACTCAGCTACTTGGGAGGCCAAAGCAGGAGGATTTCCTGAGCCCAGGAGGTTGAGGATGCAGTGAGCCATGATAGTGCTGCTGCATTCCAGCTTGGGTGACAAAGTGAGATCCTAACTCAAAAATAATAAATAAATAAATAAATAAGCTCTATTCATAGCTTCTCACATAAGGAGGGTCTCCAAACAAGAGAAAGGGCTGGAAGAATAGGCCAGGAGGCCCAGATATGGTTGTTCTTTCCAGTTCTAGTTAGAGGGAAAGCCCCCAGGGTTGAAGGAGAACAGAACAGTCTAAAGGATGGCAAGAAAAGAGAGAGGTGGTTTCCATGAGGCCTTTGGGCAGAAGCAAGGACAAAGTGGCCTGCTTGGGTCATAGGGGTCAGCATAGGGTGGCCTTGTCCCAGCCCAGCTGGAGTTTCTCCCCTCACCTCCTGGTGAACATGATGAAAGAAGGAGAAGGCCACTGTGATAAAGCAAGAATGGCCAGGGCTGAGGCTCCACAGTGGAACTGTTCCCTGTCCTCCAGGTTACTTGTATCACTGCTGTGCCACTCCTGGGTGTGTGAGGAGGACAGGCTGAACCTATGCCCAGGTCACATGAGCCCACTGGCTATTTTTGACTATACAGCAAGAGGTATGGAGATAAGTTTTATATGTGTTGGTGAGATTGTGATGGAAGAGAGGCTAGTGCAGAGAATTTGGGGGCCACATCTCCTCCTGCTTCCTATTGTCTGACTTGGGGTAGGTGAACTTACTTCTCTGTGCTTTATTTTCCCTCATCTGTAAAATGAAGATGATCATCATATCACCCTCTTAGGATTGCCATGAGAATTAAATGAGTTAAGATGTGGAAATCACTTAGATGGCAACTAAAACTTAGAGAGCATTCGATAATAGCTGTTGCCATTGTTGTGATTTACAGAGAAAAGCTAATGAGCCAGATATAATTTCATTTACACCTCCTAGTGGTCATGCGGGCAACCATTACTGTCCTCTGTGATTAACAGGTAGTGTTCAGGTCGGAAAATTAAAAATACTCTAGGCATTTCAAATGGAGGGATTTAATATAGGATATTAGCTACAAAGGTGATGGAATCTTGAGAAGCTGAACAGGAACAGCAAGCCAGTTCAAGTCTCGTGAGAAGCAGATGTCAAGACAGCAGTCAGCATGTGAGAGATCTACTGCAGAAATGCCTGTGAAGACAGGAGTGGCAAAGAGAGCCTGCAGAATGCCCTGTAGTCTGACTCTGCAAAGGAGAAGGGCATGAAGGAAGAAGAGTGCATGACTGCAGCACAGCTCTAAGAAAGTCTGACTGGGGCTGCGGGGACATCAGGTCAGTCTTCTGTTAGAATAGTCCTGTGTCTCTTGGGACAGAGTTAGCAGTAATACCTCAATTAGGATCTGAGGAAACATGACCTGGGCATACCCATAGAGGTGGACCCAGAGGTACAGTGGGTGGTTAGTTGACTCAGTTCTCTGTCCAGGAGATCTAAGCAAGACATTCTCAAGGTGTCTCCACAGTGAGGCCAGCAGAACTTAGCATCAGCAGAAAAACACTCTCACCTAGGCCTGAGGGACAAGGGGAGGAGATGGTGGGCCTGTGATGGGCAGCAATGCTTCAGGTTAGGGATCTCAGGCTGGGTCAAGGCCTAGGAGTGCCCATTGTGTGGATACTGGGTCTCCTGCTGACTGCAGGAGATGAGCACACATGGTGTGCAGCTCTGAGCTGAGCTCCCTGTGATCTGTCTTCAGAGATCTGGTCACTGTCTTCCATTCTATTGAGTTACTTGGTGGCATGATCACTGTCATACACTGGTTTAGTGTATGATCCATGAGGAGGGTGGAGGTGGTCTTCCTGGCTCCCTGTGGCACCTCCAGCACCAGGGTGCCTGCATCCATCACAAAAAGGGCACAGAGTGAACCTCACCTCGTGCAGTGGTGTCCAGATGGCCCAACCCTTCCCCCTCTGTCTCATGGTGTCAGGATTTGGTGTTGGGAGGCTCAGTGAAGTGGGCTTGATCTCCAACTTGGAGTCCTGGGTTTGAGTTCTTGCTTCTTCACTTGTTATAGCTGATGGCTTTCCAAGCTCCCAAGTTTTCATTTGCAAAACAAGGATGGGACATTTGCCCCTAGTCTGGGGAGGACTGAAGGAGCCACACTTACAAGTGCTACGGTACCTATGAAGTCCCAGATGTGTAGCTGTCAAAGTCACATCCCTCATCCTTACTCCCCAAGAGGATGGAGCAGGTGGTGAAGTTTCAGGGGTTCACCAGGTCCTTGAAACCCCAGGGAAGCTGAGATGATGCTTCAGCATGGGAAGCAGACACAGCCTGGCCTTGTGAAAGTTTCTGCAGAGATGACCAGGTTCACAGAGGCAGTGGACACGCTCTTGCTAAGACATGCCAAGGATGTCACTACCCACTATCAAAGACGTAGAAACTTCTCCTCCCACAGCAGTTTCTTGCCCTTTCTCACACCTCCTACCTTCTCCTTTATTCCCTCTGTCCTTGGACATGCTTTGGGGGGAAAAAATGTCTTTCTTTGAAGGAAAGCCAACAAAGCGTCTCTCCAAGTGAGCTTTTGCTCCCACGCCTCCGCCAAACGTGGTGCCCTGGGCTGCCTGGAACATGCCTCCGCAGCCCGTCCCCAGCAGCCATCACATCTTACCTGGATCCGCCCCACTCTCCATCCCCCTGCCCAGACGTGTCTAATGAGGGATCTGTGGGGCATGAGGTTGAAGTCATTCTCGCCTTCCCACCACAAGCCACTCCCTGCCACACACACTCACACTCAGCTAGATTCAAATGGGATAAACTTCAGCTCTGCATACACAACCCTTCCCTGGTGACTGCACTGCCGGGTGTGAGGTTTCCACTGCTTCTCCCACCTCAGGTGGCCCCGCAGGTGAGGCTGGAACCCTTTGTGGAACATGTGGCAAATGACACACTTCCTTCCATCCCTTGGGCTGGGTTGGCCAGCATCTCTTTTACCACTTGAAGAGATTCTTTTTCCAGCAACATGTTCCCTGAGCCTCAAAGCAGTAGATGGCATCTAGTCAGGGGTTCCTGCATGGTCTTTTCTTATGTGTTTGCTACTTGCTCCTCATTCTGTGATGAACTCTAGCAGGAACCAAATAAAATGTGAGACAAACGCAGGTGGGGGAAAGCTTGGGTATCGAGGGATGTTACTTACTCACTTTTTGAAATTATCAACTCTTGAAATCAGTTTTTGCAATGGTCACCTCATTCAGTGCCAGCCGAGGGGACACTTGCTCCAGCCCTTGGGACCCTAGAACCGAGGCAGCGCCTCTAGCGTCAACCATTTTATTGATTTCTTACAGCAACAGCCTGGCAGGTGCTGTGTGTCCTGCAACCAATTTGGGGGATTCTGGCAGGTGGAGATGTTGACCAATGTCTTGGCACAGAGGATCTTCCCTCCTGTTCCGTCCTCCTCCAAGGCAGGGGCACGGACTGTGTAAGATGCAGAACAAGCTTAGAGATACATGTATATCCACAAAAGGCCAAAGAGACAGAACAATGGCATTTATTCAAAAGAGAGATAATTTCTATTTTCTTCTGAGAACAGTAAAAATAGCTTGTATGTTCCAAAAACAGCACTGTTGATGACTGCTCAAGGCTTTTTGTCTTAAAGGAAAACAAACTAACAAAATTTATTTTTGTCAGTTTGTTGAGACCCAACTGATCTCCCTCCTCACCTCGCCCACCACCAGGGTCCCTGGCAACCTTTCTGTGTAAGTTAGGTTTGCTTTCTCACTTCTTTAATGCAGAGCCAAACCAAGCTGGGCAGGTGCCTGCGTGGATTTCAGATGAAGACATCAGGGGCCAGGGCTGGCAAGGGAGGGAGCTCCCCAGAGAGCGCTCTTTTCCTTTGGCCTCCTTTCCCTCCTTCCCCGCCCAAGAGAAAAAATCCCTGAGAAGGGCCTACTGACAATGGCGGTGAATGGACTGCAGTGGGCGACAGCTCCTTGGCTGGGCCCAGCACAGTCCCCTCCATTGCCTGGTTAATAACCACAATGATTGGAGCACCCGGAGGGGCCCACATGCCTGGGCATTTTTCTAGCACTTGGATGTCTACTGAGTTTAAATCACTTCTCACCAAACCTGTCCAGGATCAGGCCCCAGAAGTGGTGGGATGAGGTGGTTTCCTAGCACAGGAAAATCCGGGCAGGAGATGTTAGCTCACACACCCTGCCCACGGAACACATGGAGAGGGATGAGTTAACACAGATCGTGTGTTTAGGCAGTTTCTTTAGACCTTGTGTGTGGCTTAAGGTTTAGGACAATACTGCTGTGGGCTAGCCATCTACACACACCCACACTCACACACATGCAGATGTATACACACAGGTGTGCACACACACTCAAACATGCAGACACTCACACACTTGCATATCACATGAACACACTTCTACATTCACACTCACTCACATGCATATGCACACACAGGCAGGTACACATGCTCAAACATGCATACACTCACATATGAGGAGGAACCCCCCTAAAATGGAATTATCTTTTGGGGGTGGGTCCTTTGTAGCACACTTGGAATTTGTTCCCCCAAATCAGTCAACCAAAGTTTTATCTGGCAGTTTTGAGAAGGCTGCATCACAATCTGCGGGAGAAATATCCCAAGTTGTGGCAAACAAGTGATTGGTTCTTCCACCATGACAATGCATCTGCCCACACCGTGCTGAGAGTTCAGCAGTTTTTGACCAAAAACAGCATGATTCCCATGCTCCACCCTCCTTATTTAGCTGATGTCGCCCTGACTGACCTTTTCTTTGGTTCTCTGGATGAAAAAAGTCCTCAAAGGGAAATGTTTTGCTGATGTGGAAGAGGTGAAAGAAAAGATGGCAGAAGCACTAAAGGGCATACAAATTGATGAGTTCAAAAACTGTTTTGAGCAGTAGAAAAAGTATCTCAATAGGTGTATTGCATCAAGCAGAGAGTACTTTGATGGTGACTGAAGTTTAAACATGTAAGAATAAATGCACAATTATTTATAAATAAATTCAATTTTGGGGGGTCACCTGTCATACATGCATACAAATGTGAGCACTCACCTCTACAACCACACAAATGCATATACATACACATCTGTGCACACACACTCAAACATGCATACACTCATGCACATGCATTCACACAGATGTGCACACACTCTTAAACACATACATACACATATGAACACACCTCCACATCCACACTGACACCCATGTGCATATACACAAAGGCATACACACATTCTCTCATACACATCTCAAATATGGTGAGACTGGGTAAACAAGGGTCAGAAAAGCCTTGAACCCCTTATTTCAACTTGGGATACACTCAGAGCACTAACTCCCCACTCTACTGTTTAGCAGTATCCCAGGTTTCCTGATTGTTGGGCAAAGGTTTCTCTGTGGGTGATTCAACCTTTGGCTTTGTCTGGGGGAAAAGACCATGCTTCATGCGTAGGGAGACCTCAACTCTTCAATGGCACATGGAATCAACCAGACCACAGATATGAGATGACAACAGTTACATGCAATCAGCCATCCCTTGTCTGTCTCACACTTAGGCCCTGGGGGATGCCGCCATGCTTGCCTGTACAGCAAGGCCACCTTCTGCATCTCCTGTGGGGCAAGAACTCCCTCCCACTCTGGAAAATGATATCACAGCCTCTCCCTGCTCTGGATTGCTTGTTCCCAGACTTTGGGAGACCCAGGACCTGCAGGAATGTGTCTGGGCTGCTGACATGAGTCCCAGCTTCTAGAAGGGCTTTGATTCAAGGGAGGTGGTACCTGGGTCCCTGAGAAGGCCCCTCTCTCCCCCAGCTTCTCTCTGGTGACTCACAGATGACCTCAGTTATGAATGAATACTGCCTGCGAGTGGGTTGGATAGACTCTTTGTCTCAGGGAATGCAGGACCCTTGGAGGTGAAGGACCCTTGTTTCCTCTCTCATTTTCTACACCACAGATGAGTTGAGGAGCAAGACTTGCTACAAGAGGAAGGGGGAAATGTTGGTTCCATGTGAGTGTGGAAATAGGAGAGGGGGCATCCCAGGGTGAAAGGGGCTGCAGAAGTTGGGTCCTTGGTTCCTGCCACCTTTGGTTCACCCTCCAGAGTATTACCTCAGCATCTCCTAGTCCTCAAGCCTTCTGTTGCTGATGTGCACCCACCCCACATCACCACCTTTGGGGTGCAGCACACCCAAACTCAACAGCAGGTCCTGCTGTGTGGGAACCTTGGCCAGGCAGAATATGCCATGAAAATGTCCATGCATTTGTAGTCATTTTTTAGGAGAAGAATAATGTTTTGAAACCTTTCATTTGCAGAATACATCAAAATTAAACTCTTAGATATTTACTAAAAACAAAGCACTGATTTCTGTGGGAAATGAAACCATGCCCACCTTACTTTATTGTGAGAGCAGGGACCCTGTCCTCAATTCTTGGGAATGTTCACCATGGATGGATGTCAGAGCTGGAATGAGCCCATGAATGGCCAGTGAGGGCTGTGCAGAGGACTGGGCACATGCCCCCTCTGACCACAGGTTTGTGCTGACAGGCACCAGGCCTGGGGATAAAACCGCTGTGATATAAGATGAGGGTTTTCATAAGGAATCTGGAGCAGGTGAAAAGAGGTTTAGGCAGAGCTCACGCTTATGGATGCTCCCTATGCATTAGCAATGATGGTGATGCATATTTATTCATCTCAGAATAAATATTAATCACAAAAACATAGAAGGAAAGATGACAGGAGGAGACAGTTTTAATATCTATGCAAAAATAAAAGACAAAAGCTCTTGGCTCTGAAAGATGGATGTTTTCCAGGTGAGGCTGTGAGTACTGCAGCAATGACTCTCAAGGGATCAAGGGATGGCTTGGCTTCAGGGGCCCCCTGAGGGCCACTCTTTCAAGAAGTCCACATGGTAAAAACTATTTTCATAATAGTATTCAGAAGTTCTTTCCTTTCTGCCTTCTTGGTGTGACAGTGACGATGGTGAAACTGGTCATGCCTTCACCTCAATCAAGGCAGTAACCCCAATGGTTCAAGTAGTCACTGGAGTCTTCACCATCAGGAACAAAAGGTTTCAAAAAATACTAGTTTTACTTAAGGATGTCCCTAATAAGCAATAACATTCTTAATTGCATTGCATCTTGATTCTCCTTTTAATCATCCATGTGGCAGAATGGGCGGATGTACAGCTCTTGCATTGCACACTGAGGAACAATGGTCACCGGTGGAAAAGCACACAATTAATCCAACCGTGTGTGTTTTTCAGGGATCATTATTCAGACTTGAGTGGCATTTTCTCAAAAATGAATGTGGGCAGTCTGCCCCTCCAAGGAAAGCAACTAACAGCCTTTGCTGCCGATAATCAAATACAAGTTTTTTCAAATGAAAGTTAGAATTTTGGAAAGCGTGTGTCCCCACCACAGGCTTGATGAATCCTCCGTACTTTTCTGATGAATTGATGTAATATTAATGAATATGATATTTTATTTATTTGTTTGTTTATTTGTTTACATATGAGTTGAAGTCTCACTCTATCACCCAGGCAGTTAGTACAGTGCACTTCTAGGCTCAGATGGTCCTTTCATCTCAGCTTTCTGAGTAGCTGGGACTACAGGTGTGTGACACCATACCTGGATAATTTGTTTTTATTTTATTTTTGGAAAAACTGGGTCTATATTGCCAAGGCAGGTCTCAAACTCCTGGGCTCAAGCAAACCTCTCGCCTCCTCCTCCCAAAATGCTGGGAATACAGGCATGAGCCACCATGTCCAGCTGAATGTGATGATTTAAAATATTGAATACTAAATTGTATCAACATTCTTCAGACAATTTTCACAACTCAGTGAAGAAATATTTTCCAAACGAGCCACACATGACATTAGTAAATCATGCATGGGTAAAAGAACCAACCACGCAAGGTGCAAGGTAGTCCGGTGGATTTTCTGCAGCCGAGTACAAAAAATTCATTGATATGTTCTCAGATTCCACATTCCAAGTAATTTTAAGAAGCTACCACTCGTCAAGTTTGGATATAGTATCAAAGAAGAATACCTACAGTTATCTGGAAAAGCCATTAAATTTTCCTCCCTCTTTCAACCACAGGTCTGTGTGAGGCTGGATTTTCTCCATTCACTTCAAACGAAACAACATATTGCGACAGATTGAGTCTAGAAGCAGATAGGCGAAACCAGCTGTCTTTTCAATTAGACCAGACGTAAAAAGAATTGTAAAAATGTGAAACAATGCCATTCTTTTCACCAAATTACTATTTTAAATATGCTACTTTGTTAACAAAATATGCTATTTATGCTAACCTGCAATGGGTTTATTATTATTTTCACACAAGTTAAGAAATATTTTTTAAAATTCTGTTTTAATTTGTAGTATGGTAAATATCAGTAGATATAAGCTACATAAACAAGAATTCTCTGGGGTTGTCAATCATTCTGGGGCCAATAGAGGGGTTCCAAAACCCACAAGTTTGAGAACTGCTGCTCAGCAGAGCACACCTTCCTCCAGGGCCTCCCCCTCCCTGTGTCAAAGGACTTCTAGGTCTAAGCTAGGTCCCTTGGCCCAAGGACACCTGCAGCCAGGGGATACCTCATTAACTTCATAAGTCATTTATCCATTTTGTTGACCTTTACTGTGCATTGTCTTGGTCAGGGCCTGGGCTGAGCTGCGCCAGTCTAGGGTGTGATGGGCCACATCACAGAACTGTGAGCACACTGGAACTTTGACTCACTGTTCGAGGCAGCAAAGGTGGTGGTCAGCCCTGCCCACCTCTGACCCAGGCATGTGGGAAGGGGCCTGTTCCACGCCCAAAGCTACCCAAACCTTAACCCCATAGATAGGACAAACACCATCCTTCTGTAGAAGAACATCTTGGGAGCAAAATAATCTCCAACACATTTTCAATTAAAATTTGTTTGTTCTTCTCATTAAAAAGTTGCTGGGTAGGCCGGGCTCGGTGGCTCAGCCTGTAATCCTAGCGCTTTGGGAGATTGAGGCGAGTGGATTACCTGAGCACGTGGTTTCGAGACCAGCCCAGGAAACCTGGCGAGACCTCGTCTCTACAATGAATCAAAAATTAGCTGGGCATGGTAGCGCTTCCCTGTAGTTCTGACTACTTGGAAGGCTGAGGTGGAAGGATTGCTGGAGCTCAGCAGGTTGACACTGGGGTGGCCGTGAGTGTGCCACTGCACTTAAGTCTAGGTGATGGAGTGAGACTTCAACTCAAAAAATAAAAAATAAATTTAAAAAAAAATTTTTTAAGTTGCTGTGTTTTTATATTAAACAAGTCAAATGGTTCTCACAGACCAGGTCTGTGTCTGAGAAGATGTTTGTTGTGCTTGTAGTAAGTGCTGTGGTAATCCTGACAGATTGTAGTAGACAGATGATCTCCCAGGAAGACACAGGGACACTGTTCCTCAAGAGTCCTCTGTAAACGGAGAGGAAAATATCAACCCTCAGGGAAGCACTGATCTGGTGGAAGTTTGAGAGGAAGAGTCCAGTAGAGTCGCCAGGTCAGGACAGCCCTTCTCTGAAAGCAGTGTATGGGACCTGCCATGGTCCTCAGACTTCTTTCATCTCAGAGTCCTCTATGTGACAGAGATGGCTTCAGTGAGGCAGAGGTCTGGTTTAGGGGGTCCCACCTCTGGGCTGGAACCCATTGGAGGAAGTGTAGATGTTAGAGTGAGCCTCAGGCAAATGCAGCCCCCTTCTGACACCAGGCAGGGCAGGAAGGGTGGGCCTAAGGCCTGGCTAAGGCCTCCCGCTGCACACAACGGAGGGGGTTGGGATGAACATTGGCAGGGCCAGAATGTGGAAAGGAAGAGGCACCTCTTGTGTGAGGAGGGGGCTCCTGGATGCCCCCCTGCCTTATCTGACCCTGACTGTCACACATTCTACTAAGGGATAGCCTCATTTCCAAGAGGAATGAGGGACATGAACAGCCAGAATATGAGAGAGCAGGATTTATTGAGAGGACAGAAGAGATCCCAAGACAGGAGAGAGCCCAGGGGGTTACTATTTGTAACTGAAACCTGGTGCTTATATAGCCCTAAGACTGAGCTGATTGGCTAGCACTAGCTATGAGATGACTGGTTGGCACTAGCTGTGCTGATTGGTCAGAACTAAGAATCAATCAGTTGGGGGTAGGGGCCTAAAAGTGAGCTGATTGGTTGGTACTTAGCAGTGAGTTGATTGGCTTGTTTTCCAATCCCACAGTGTTTCCTGCCCTAGCCTGTGGGGCTTGTAGGGAGTTTGCTTACCAATTCCAGTGTAGAGGCCTGCGGGAAGTTTGCTACTTCTTTAGGGGGACCCGCCTCTCTGTCTCCCTAGCCTTTCTCTAGCTATCTCCTCTGTCATCAGGCAGCTGCTACACTTGTTGCGTGAAGCAAGCTGCAGGTTCTTGACCCCAATGCCCCCCATCCCTCCTACCCCAGGAGCTGGAGGGTGGTTGAGAAGCTGTCTCCAAAGGGCACAGCCAGCTCTGATGCTTCCACTGCTGTATGCCACACTCCCCCACACCCACATGCACCCCTACATGGTAATGCCCTTCACACATGTGCATTCCCACCCATAGGCATGCCTCCTACTCACACATATGTGTCCCCTACTCCCACGAGTACAAACCTCCCACCCACACATGCACATAACCCACCCCTAGGGAATAAAATATTTGTTTATTTATTTTTACAAAATTCAAATTTCAAAAGTTCCTGGCCCATGAAGCAGTACGTCTTCCTTACTGTGGATAAGGAAAGGGGCAGGGCAGACGACAGACTGCTGGTCCCCACTCCAAACAAATGCTTTTCCCTGTCTCCCCCCATTCACCCCCTCTGAAATGCAGATGACTGTCAGTCCCAAAGTCATAGCTTTAAAAAAAAATCTCATTTTTGTAGTTATGGTTACTCGTGTGAACTTCTCAAGGAGGAACAGTGACGATTGTTACCTGCTGAGAATTTTTAGAAAGGGAGGATGTTTGGCCTAAGGGGGTCACTTGTCAACAAGGGAGACCTCATTCTTTGGAAGACCCTGCTCTTGTTAATCAAGGTCTGGTTCCACCTGTGGCATGCCCCTGCCTTGTTCCCTACTCTGTCCTCCTCAGCCCCCAGGGCTGGGCCTAGGAAGGTCTCCTGGATGTTGTGTCCAGACCAGATCCAGGTCACTCGGTTAGAGCAAGGGCTGACCAGCAGCCACTCTCCCAGCCCCTGCACATAGAGCCAGCACCTTCCCTTCCTCCTTCCCTTCCAGGGTGTGTGCTGCCTTTCTTCCCCTGCCTAGCCTTCCTGCTCCACACCAGAGAGCTAGGATGGTCACTGGGTCCCCAGACCTCTTCCAGGAGAGCTCTCTGCTTCCCTTTTCCTGCGGCCTCCCTGTCCTATACCCACCCTGGAGCCAGGCCCTAGACTGTTCTTTTCAGAACCATCCCCAGGATTGGGGGCAAGGCTTTTTGCTTCCTGAACCTTGGTTGCTGCTGAGATTTTTCCCTGGGTGGGAGTCTCCTAAGAATCATGGGACACAGCTCCCCAACTTCACTGCCTGGGCCTCCCCGCCGCCTGCCCCAGCTACCCCTGGGCTGCCCACAGTCTCAGGGATCAAGGGTCAGGTGGGTTTTCTCTCTCCTCCCTCCTGGCCTGGGTGCTTGAGGTCTTAGGAAGCCCCTTTAGAGCACCCTCCTTTCTGACATGAGACAGGCCTTCATTCTCAACTGGCGTGACTAATGCCTAGAACATCAGTTGGATGCCCTTTGGCGGACCAGCCTCTTCAGCCTACCAGGACCTGCTGTACCCCAACTCCTATGCCCACCAGTCCACATTCTCATACTCATTCCCATGTGAGACTAGCAGCTCTTTCAGGCCCAGGATGGAGACCCTGAGCACTTGGAGGCCCCTTCTACATAAGATCCACAGTCTTGTTCTGACTCCATGCTTTCTTACTGGTCTTTCTGATGGGAGTCTCGATGTGCTTCCCTTGGGCCTTCCTCCTGCCTGGAGACCCCAGATATACACAGGCAATTGTGCAGAAGAGGGCTCAGAGCTTACCTCCAGGGCCCTCCAGATGGAATGAAGGAGCCACTTAGTAGGAGCACTGGGAAATTATGCATAAAATATTCATTCAATTATTTGCCTAACAAATTAACTTAGTTCATCATGAAAAAATGGAATTAATTTTATTTATCGGGTGTATGAAAGTCAAAGCAAGCCAACTTTGAAAATGCATGGAATATGTACAGCAACTATTTCTAGCACAATAAAACCAATTATTTTTGAAAATAAAATCTAGTACTGGTAAGAGCATATCTATAGCAACTGTTGAGTAGTTATTTTTGTCTATTTTTGAGCAATGAAAAGTTAAAACTATGCAAATGACTGTAGGTGCATTTTTATAATAAAATGTGGAGTACTTTCAGCATCCCCTTGCGCCGACTGCACACGTCTCAGATTGCAGGTTCTTACCATTTCACTCTTGGGCCTCTCTTGCAGATGCTGTGGCTTTGATCTTTCAGGGTACAGGGCTGGGGCAGGGTCACCAAACATGGGCCTTTTTGGCTGAGTGCACGCTGGGTAGCCCTCTGTCTCCCTGTCTTCCCACATGAGGTTCATCATGGAAAGAGGATGTCAGGGTGACCCTCTGACCCATGTGCTTCCCTCAGGGCTATCCCACTCATCTCTACTTACCCAGTTTTCTGTCTTCTGTCCTGTCCCCAATTCTGCCACTGGAATTCTCTTTCAGGATGCCAAGTTACTTCTCTTTATTTAAACCACCTCAGACCTCCTTCCTGCCCATGGGTAAAGCCCCTCTCTCCCCAAGTGGTACCTGAGCCCTCGTCTGCCACCACTCTTCTGTGGACGAACTGCCCAAGATGGGCCTGGGTTTGCTGTGTCTCTCCATGAAGGCTCTTGTCTCTTTTAGTCAGTGTGCTATGCTCCTTACCAAACTGGTGGACCCGTGCTCATTTTTCAAGTCTCACCTCAAATTTTGCCTTCCCTGAGGGACCTTCTTACCTCCCTTCCACCATCAAGCAGAGTCTTTCACATCTGCTCCATGGCCCAGTCTCCACACTCCCACCATCCTGTTACTCAAACCTATGGTCTGACAAGGCTTTCTCTGCTTATTTCCCAAATAGCCACTCTAGTCATGAAAATTGTGTTAACTTTGTAAATAACAACGCAATAAAAGGACTGAATATAGTGTTTCAAACTACACAAGCACTACCCTTCCTCTTTATCAAGAATCACTATTTTAATGAATGAATTTCAAAAGGATGATGATCACCAGGTATAAACTGTGCTTAGCGTTTTCTGTATGTTGATATAGTCCTAACAAGAACTCCTTCAGCTTGGTACTGCTATTTTTATTTCCATTTTACAGGTGGGAATGCTGAGATCTGGTGAGAATAATGACTGTGCCTAAAGCTATACCAAAAATGAGGGGTAGATCCAAGACTCTGAGTCATTCTGACACCAAAGCCTATACTCTTAACCACCATGGGTGTCTGTGATGTGTTTGCACATCTGTGTCTCCCATTAAATTACCAAGCTCCTTGGGAACAAGATCATGCCTAATCTGGTAATGTGAAACTTGTTAATGATATATCTCACATACTGTTGGTTGATAAAATTAGAGCAATCACCAGGGTTGATGCTGCGGATGGGGTTAGGTGTCTGAGTCCTGGCCTTGCCTATTTAAGTCCCATGTAGGTGCAGACCTGGGTGACATCTCAGTCCCAGAGAATGCATCTACCAATTTTGACCAGCTCAATCTGTGCCCGGATGCTCATCTCTGCAAGCAGGAAGACTTGGCACCAGTCTGTAGATCTGAGCTAACATGCAACCTCCCTTTGGCCTCATGGTACAGCCAAGGTTGTGCCTCTGCTTTCTACCTTACAATAAAATTCTCGTACAGAGATTAGGTCCATGTGTTCCACAAAGACCTTACACAAAGCCACAGACTCTTCTTGGGGCTGGAAGCAATCTCTCCTTACTCCAAGACTGGGGACCTCCTCAGAGATAAATTTCTTTGAATCTTTTATAGAAGTGAATTCTTCATTGATTAGCACTTAATTCATAATAGGACTCTGGGTAGAAAGAAGTATTAGGAATCAATTAAAGGTCCTTCACAGGAAACATTCGAGGCTTTAGATCTATGCAGAAAAGGAGGGAATGCTGGTTGAGTCACATTCATATCTTTCTAAAGCTTGGGACATGTCTTTTGTTCTTTCAGATGTTCTCTAAGACTTACCTTCTCCTTAACTTTTCAGTTTTTGAGTTGTGTATGTTAATACCTCCTAATACGTTTGTGTTTTCCTAAAAATGTATTTCTTCCCATAATTCTTATCAGTTGTTGCTTATATATTTTGATACTACATTATTTGGCGCATATATGTTCATGACCATTATATTTTCTTACTGTTTATGCTGGGTTTATAACACCCTTCTTTGGTTCCTAACATGAGGTGTTTTTTTTTGAGTTGGAGTCTCACTCTGTCACCCAGACTGGAGTGCAGTGACCACTCCCGGCCACTGCAGCCTCGACCTGCTGGGCTCTGGCGATCCTTCCACCTCAATGCCTTCCAAGTAACTGGAACTACAGGCACGTGCTACCATGCCCGGCTAATTTTTGATTTATTGTAGAGATGAGGTCTCGCCAAGTTGCCCAGGTGGGTCTCGAATCCACGGGCTCAGGCAATCCACTCACCTCAGCCTCCCAAAGTGCTGGGGTTACAGGATGAGCCACCGAGCCTGGTCTAACATGAATTGTATCTGAACTTTTTTTAGACTTATATTAACTTTTGTCTGTTATACATTTCAACTTTTTTGTGTCTTACATGTCTCATGTGGATTTTAAATTACTGTGTCTTTTAGCACGTATATTCTGAGAGTCTGTCTTTTGATTTGTGATTAGTATAATTCATCCCATTTATTATACTTAATATATTTAGAATTGTTTCATTCACATTATATCACAATTTTTATTATCATATTCTCTTTAGGTTTCTTAGTTTCTTCCTTTTTCTAACTTTCATTGAACAGATCTTTTTTTTCTCCTCTGGTTTCAACATAATATGTTTTATTTTGATTCTTTGGTGGTCATTCCTAACTTCTTCAGAGTCATAGTTATGCCTATTCTCCAAATCTATTTCTTAAGTTTGTCGTCTCTATCTCTTTCCTGTGCCTGTGAACAAGACAAGTACCTGAGGTTATTCTCACTTTTCTCTGAACTCTCTCTTTCATCCCAACCTCTCTCCTATACCATGTGAAATTTTGGCTATAGATTATTATGCATACTTTTGTTTTGTTTTGCTTTAGTCCTTGCTTTAGTAAGTTAGTCACCCATATTTCTTGGGTTCATTCTCTTCTTGCTACAGGATTGTCTTTTAAAATAGCTTCAAAATTGTCTTTGTGTAATAAAAAATCTGCAACTCTATATGTCTGAAAACACCCTTATTTAGCCAATGCATATAAATGATAAGTTAGCTGGATATAAAATTCCAAGTTTAAAGATCGTTTTTCACTCTATCTTTCTGCATCCAGTATTGTTGATAAATATAATATCAATATGAATGATATTCTTTTGACAGTTACAGCTTCTTTCCCTCTTTGAAAGTTTTATAATCTCATCTCTAATGTTCACAATTTACTATAGTATTGAGATATGAGTCTCACTCTCTCTGTCTCACTCTCTCTCCTCCCCTGAGATTGTATATCTTTCTCAAATCTGGGAGGTTCTTGGTCAATGGACTTTCAAATACTTTCTCCCTTCTCATTATTTTCTTCCTTTCTGGGTTCCAAATGCATAGATGGACAGCTGCACTTCAGTTTTCCATATCTCTTTACTTTCTGCTTTTTAAAAATCCTTTTAATGCCTCCTTTATTTCATTTGGAGAATTAAGACATATTTTTGCTTACTAATCTCCAACTAAACTCATTCTGACATTTAACATATATGTACTCTATTTTTTCTATATAAATTCTTATTCTTTTTTTTTTATCTTCCCAGTAGCCCTCTGCCTTATTTCTCAAAGAAAATTAAACAAGTTTATTTTAATCTCTTGTTCCGTCTGTTTAATTTATTCTGCTTCATCTGGTATGAATGCCTCATCTTGTCATTCTCTTTATAGCAGTTGTATTCTTAAGTCTCATTACTTTTACTGAGATATTATACCCTTCTGAGATAGTATCTATCTATGTTGGAAATGAATATTTGCGAGGAGGAGATAAAATTCATATAAAAACTTGTTCTGCTTCTGATGGTTTTGTGAGACGGAAGGAGAGTGTATCTTATGGTGAAGAGTATCTGGTATTCCACATTACGTCTCTTCCTCGGCACTGGTCTTATTTAAGAACTGTCTCCTTAGTGTGATTATCTAATACTTGAGCTTTGAGGGAGGGTGCAGAGATAAAGAAATACTCGGTGTCTAGAAAGTCTAGATGAACCTGCTTTCAACTGTTCTTCATCCAAACAAGTGTGTTGTAGAATATTTAATCTATTTCACCACCTCAGTTACCACTGGGATGGCTACTTTTCTCTCTCACAGAATAAATGGTGTTTCACGGAGCTTCTTAAATCAGTAGATTGAAGTCTGTCATCAGTTCTGAAATATCTCAATATCTACATGAGACATATAAGAAACAAAAAATAAAACAATTGAAAATGATCTAATCAAATATTACCCTTACCTTATTCTCTTTATCTTCTCCTTCTGTGACTCCAAATAAAAGTATGTTATCCACTTGACTGGCATTCACATGTCTACTCTTTCTAGTTCTTTCTTTTTCTCTGAGTTTCAGTTTTTTAGTTCACTAGTCTGGTCTTCTACTGCATCCCATCTGCTATTAAATTTATTCAAAGAGTTTTAAATTTCAGATACAGTACTCTATTTTTTTACTTAGAATGTCTATTTTGTTCTTTCTATAGATTCCAAACTTATTTTTGGAAATTCTCCATATTTTCAGCCTCTTAGTGTATCTCTCCTCTATTGGTTTTGACATGTGTATAGTTGTTTATTCTAAGTGCTTGTGTGCTAATTTCAGTAACTGGATCATTTATTACGTGCTTCTATTGACTGATTTTTATCAATAATAAGTCATATTTTCCTATCTCATATTCATGTATGTTTTGCTTGTAGGAAAGTCACTGTGTACACAAAAATGATGAAAACTAAAATTTTTGTTAATGTCTTTCTAAGGATTTTGTTCTCCTCCCTTTTTCGTAAGATAGAGATTAGGGGTTAATTACCTCCACCCAATTTAGAACTGAGCTGATTCAAAACTGAGTTGTAGCATTAGGGGAAATTCCACCTATTTCCCAAGTCTGAAGAATGATGTTTGACAGCAGGTCTGCCTGGGATGTTGGTGGTGGGAGATCTCATTCTGCCTTTCTAGCCCAGGAGCTCCACCTATCCTGCACCTTTCCAGTACTCAGCAAGAAACCTGTGGAATAAAACAGCTACACATGTTGAACTCCTCTAGATTTTAATCTCTGATGTCAGCCCGTGTTATTTAAAAAACACCCAGTGACTTATCTTTCTCCCAAGAGAATTCCTCTGCCTAGGAAAACCATAAAACTCAACCTTTACCAAACCTCAGAAAATCAATCCTCTCACAAGGCAAAAAAAAAAAAAGGTCAGTGATTGAAGTTCACTTATGAAGGGCTCTTGCTGGTCTGGAATTTTAATTTGTCTGATTCTTCTACTTCCACAGCTGATCAATGTCTTTACAACTATAATTTTTATAATGTATACATTTTATTTTTATTTTGGTTGCTGTGTTGGGAGCAATGATCTGCTGATATGTACTATAAACTATCCCCAAGCTAAAGACCCTTGCAGTGGTTAGGGACAGATAATTGTTTGCTCAGTGCCTTGAGAGAAAAAATGAGGACACACTCCCAAAATTCTCCTTTCCATATCCTCTCTCTGGGGTCCCTCTTTTTCTATTATATTTTTTCTACTCATTATGGGCAATAAGTCCTTCTTACATGTCCCTATATCAGGAGCTTGGGTACCCAGAGTTTTTCAATATTTTATAATTTTTTTATGGCTCCACTACCTTCCTTCTGGTTTTTTGTGCATTGCTGAGATTGAGTTTGGGTGCAGAAACCAATAATAACCCATGTTAATCAGCCATTTGAATTACACCAAAAACCCAATTCTGCCACATATTATCTGTATCATATTGAAAGGATCAATTCACCTCTCCTGTCTCCAGCTATTAAGTAGTGTTTGATCTGGTTCTTACCCATTGAAATGGGAAGAAAGTATAAAAGTCATGTAAACTTTAAATATTAGGCAATTATTAATTCTTGCTCTTTACAAGCAATACTCTTGTAGGCTCTGTCTGTATTACCCTGACTATCTGACACCATAATTTACCTACTTAGCAGTCTGTTTTTCTAGTTGGAAGCACACGTCAATGAGAGAGTACTTGAAAGGTCACCTGCTTTCTGCTGACTCCTGTCTTCGCTGGTTAATATCCCTTCCCTATGGATCATCTTAGGATGGTCCACTCTCCTCCTGTGATGTAAACTGGGCTTGTGCCTAGTGAGCGGAGCTCATATAGAAGCTTCTGGAATGACTACTGTTTGTCCCCTCATTAACGCCAACTTTACTCTGCCTTCCCTGGAAGCTTGGTTGGTGAGTGCTTTTGGTGAAATTACATCAAACCTAAGACCCATCTGTCAGGAGGAAGATGAAGTGAGGTGCAATTTTCATTTACTATGAGCCATTTCTTGCCTAATGGGGGTTAGACAGCTCTGAGCTGTGTGGCAATACCATGCACATCTCAGGTCTTCGACAACTTCTTTTCACCTTAAAATGTTATTTGACTTCTTTATGGGTTTCTTTCCCAGGAAAACAACAACATTTTAGCTGACATTATGAGAAAATAAGTCGCCAGAGTTCAAAAATGGGAAAAAGTTTGCAGACCCCACTCTTGAGAAATAAGACACAGACAAGGCAGCAAATACCAAGGAAATGAAATGCAGAGGAGACACCTGCTTTGAAGCTGCTAAATTGAGTTGAATGCATCCTTAGTTTTTTTCTGAAACAGAAAACTTAATAATCATATTTGTACATTATCGTTGGATATGTGTGTGCCTAGAAAAGTTCATGGATACTTTTCTCCCTTTGAACTCTGCATTCAGTTAAATTACTCTTCTATGTAAATTTAGCAGAATAGATCCCTGTCAAGTCTTCAATGTACCACCTCTGAGAAGTCAGGGGTGCCTGGTGCAGGCACAGTACTTGAGACTTGTGAGGCAATGCAAGCATTTCATTGGGATGTTCCACTTCCTCAGGAAGAGAAGTGAAGCCATGATTGTATCATACCTGACCTATGCTCGGGTTGCTTTTGCTTTTCATCCCATTATGTATCTACCATGATGTGGATAGACTTTTCTCCTGTTTCTTTTTAGTGCAAGGAAAATCTACCCCAGCATGGAGAAGACTCATGAACTCAAGGATCCATTCAATCCATAAACATTGAGCACCTATTCTGTTCCAAGTACCATGTTAGGTGCTGGGTAAAAGGAGATGAGCAAAGAGTGTTTCCTACCCTGGGAATCTTCACAGGATGGCAGGAAGACAGGAGGTGAACATGGAATTATAAGACCTCCTGCAAGCATAGTGGTGGATTTCACAACAGGTTGAGGGAATATAGAGGCTCCTACTTTTTGACAAGATGGGAGAAACCTCCTCAAGTGAGATGATCCCTAAGCTAGCACTGGGAGGAGGAAGATGGGGTCGGAAGGTCCAAGCAGAGGAAGCAGTTTGGCAAACAGGATCTAGACATTCTTGTGATTACTGTTCTTTGGTAGGAGCCTGATAAGATGTCAATGACGTCAGAAGTCTTGGAAGTCCTGGGTGTGTTTGAGGATGTCACATGATCTTGAGTGACAAGGACCCCACCCAAGTGGGAAGCGATGATGGTCAGCCCAGCATTGTCCATGCCTCCTGGCAGCATGATTGCTAATAAGGTGGCAATAGTGCCTCTACGTGCATGTTTCTCATCTTTTTAGGGTTTGTAAATTTCTGTCTGGCATACAAATGCAAATTTACAGAAAAGTTGCAAGAGTTGGCAGGGCACGGTGGCTCAAGCCTATAATCTCAGCACTTTGGGAGGCCAAGGCAAGAGAATTGCCTGTGTTCGGGGGTTTGAGACCAGCCTGGGCAACTTGGTGAGACCTCATCTCTACAATAAATCAAAAAATAAGCTAGGTGTGATAGTGCATGCCTGTAGTTCCAGCTCCTTGGAAGGCTGAGGTGGAAGGATAGCCTGAGCCCAGCAGGTCGAGGCTGCGGTGGCCGTGAGTATGCCACTGCACTCTAGCCTGGGCAACAGAGTGAGACTCCGATTAAAAAAAAAAGTTGCAAGAGTTATATAAAGAATTTCTACAGTCTTTACTCAGATTCACCAATTATGCACATTTCCCCCCAATGGATTTACCATTCTAGATAAGTAGGTAATAGATAAATAAATAGATGATAGATAGATAATAGATAAGCAGATGTTAAATGTGTAGATGCAATACTCTGCACATATTAAAAGCTGCACATGCTCATGTTCCTTATATATGTGAAATAATTGCATATGACCTATGCATATCATTCCATATACTTTGAATCATCTTTAGACTACTTATAATAATTAATACAATGAACACACTATGTAAATAGCTGTTATGCTGTATTGTTTAGGGACTAATGATGAGAGAAAAGGTCTGTTTACGTTCAGCACAGACACAACCATCCTTTTTTAAAAACATATTTTTTACTCACAGTTAATTGAATCAATGGATGGGAACCCATGGATATGGAGGACTGTGTGCATGCTTGTGTGTGTGTGTGCAAATATATATTTTTACAATCAAACTATTTGAGAGTGAATTGCACATATCATGTCCTTTTCGCTAAATATTTGTGTGAATTCCCTAAGAATATTCTTAACAATAATGTAATACTCTTAAGTAAATAATAATATGATTCTCTTAAGTAAACCATATTCATATTTTACCAGTTACCCCAATATTTTTATTTATAGTCATTTTTTCCAGTCCAGGATCACACTTTGTATTTAATTTCATGCCTTGATAATCTATTTTGCTCTGGATGTTTCTCAACCTTTCTTTGAGATTGACAGCTTTGAAGAGTGCATGGCAGTTCTTTTACAGGATTCCCTAGGGTTGGACGCAGGATATACATACAATTTGGGCAGAACTTCCCAGAAGGGAAGTTGTGTTTGTCTCTGTACATCACAGGCATGTCAGGAAGCCCACAAGGTCCCTTTCTGCCCAACCATTTATTGTGGTGACCTAGCCCCTTTCACTGATAAGTTACTTTCCCCCCTTTCTCATTAATTAGTACTTATGAGGTCATAGTTTGAGACTTTTCTCCCCCCTCAAACTTCCCACCAGACATTTCAGCGGCCATTGAAGATTCTTGTCTGAACCATAGGCAGCTATGCTGGTGGCAGAATCGTGATCCTCTGACTTCACCATCCTGTCTCCACTTAGTAGTCCACACTCTATTGCGAGGAAGAGTTTTCCCCTCACCTATTTATGCATCCCCTTACTTTTACATCACTATGAACTTGTGGATTCCTGAGGTAGTTTGTGGGCTGTGACTGTTACTACCATTATTTATTGTGATGCTCAAACTGGCCCACATTTGGCCATCAAGGTACTGTTTGAGTAGGTACCTCTTGGGTGACACCCAAAGGGGATCCCAGAGACTGTAGGATGGTGAGTGGGTGAGCTCTCAGTAGTTTGGATAAAATCCCAAAGCATTAGACTTAAGCAAGGTACCCAACTTCTGGCTTTGTCTGCTTTTCTTTTCTTGCTTTTTTTTTAAGTATTAGATTTTTAAAAAAATTTTAGAATCCTGGGGTACATGTGAGGATTTGTTATGTAGGAATAGTGCATGGAGGCATCTGTTTTTCTGGTGAGCATCTCTCTCAGCCCCACAGGGACCCTCCCCAATCAGCCTGGAGGAACAGCCAGACTTGGTTAGCTGTGGTTATTTCCCAGTCCCCAGCTCCCATTCTGTACACCAATTCTCCAGCTCTCTCCACAGACCTGCCGAACACCCCCTAAGCCCCATCATCTTCAGACCCCTCAACCAGGAGCAACCTGCACTCTGAATGGCCCACCATGGCAGCAGAAGCCTCTTCGTACCTGCCTGCTCTCACGTTCCTGGACTCCACAAAAAGAGACAAGCTGTTTGGAAAAGCATTTGGCAGTACATAACAAGAATCATAAAATTGTTTGTTCCATTTGACCTCATGGTGACATTTCTGGGAAATCATTTTAAAAGAAAATTCCAAAAATGGACAAAAGCCTAGGCATGAAGAGCTTTATTGCAGAATTATACATCTCACAAAGTAAATTGGATACCTATCAGGAAGGAGAGGTAATTTATGATGCACTGAATGGATTGAATGTTATATGGCCTCTCATACAATTCTCAAGATTATGAGAAAACAAGAAAAATGTTTATGATGTATTATGAAGTAGAAAAATGCAGAGTACAAAATCCTGTGTCTACTTTGAGTGGAGTTATAGAAGATGAGGCAGATATATATGTACAGGGGGGTACTAAAAAAAGTATACACATTTTAAGTATTCCGTTAGCTCAAAAGATGGCATTAGTCAAATGAATACTAGCGACACCATGTGACAGGCAGGATGGTCAAAGAAAATGGCAGAAGCATGGTTGAACTAACGTGATATTACACTTTGATACAGTAATTCAATTCAACTTCGAAAAGTAATATGTAGATAGCATCTCTTAAAATGTGCATGCATATTTTTGGCTGTGTGTGTGTGTGTGTGTGTATGTGTGTGTGTGTGTGTGCTCACGTGTGTATACATATACATATACCTATTTTTTTTCCTGAGCAGCTGATGTCCACTTTCTTCCTGGGGAAGGGAGTGTCTTTCTTTGTTTGAGGAGTTCTTTGAACACCCAGGGTGGAGACCCTGAATTGAACCTCCTCACCCAATGCAGCCCTGACTGTTGATGAATGTGTGAAAATCACACAGATGAGAATGGTCCCCTCTGCGCTGGGCAAGAGCTGAGGGCCGGCCTTGGGGGAACGCAGGAGAATCTGTCTCCTTAGACCCACATCTGGGCCCGGCATGGTTGTCTCGCCATGTGTAGCATACAAGAAGTGTACAGTCACCCTGAAGCATTCACAGGGGTGACCACATAAACCACAGTTACGGTGTCACTTGTGGGGAGGTGGAGATGGGTCATTTGTATTTTCTTTGCACAATATGCCATGGGTTACCAAACTTTCTGTGTCAGGAAATACATTACAACGTCTGATGTTTTAACCCTTTTTTAACCTGAGGATACTCGCTGGCAGTGCTTGTGGCTGCAGTATTTACTCTGAGATTCAAAAAAATACAAAATATAGTAATTATCTTCTTTTATTTTTTCAAATTTCATTAAAATTAGAAATAAGTCTGTTTAGAAATAACTCAAAGAACAGTTTTTACATTTTATTTTCACATTGAAAACCAGTCAGATTTGCTTCAGCATCAAACAGCGTATTTATGTAAAATTAAATGGACATGACAGTGAGCTACAGGTTTTTTTTTCCTAAATGGGTAAAGGGTTAATATACTGTGTTTACTAAGAAGAATACGTCTCCTTCATGGTTCTTCATTTTTAGTTCCTCTCACACCTTTGTCGGGTTTTGTACTGAAATCCGCCTGTCAGGAATGCTATTGTTTTTCTAGGATCACACAGCATAAAGATAATGCATTCAAAGGAAAACCTATTTTTCCTAATTATAAACATTATGCAGATTTCCCACAACATGATGAACAGAGCTGAAGTGGGCACTTGTTCAGTCAAAAATATTCAGGAACTGTGGACATGGCCCGTGTGTGTGCATGTGAGTGTCTCTGTGTTTAAAGATGTAGCTGAACTTATATGTTTATCACAATAGCAAAGTCATGGAACCAACCTAAACATCCATCAAAGGCAGACTGGATAAAGAAAATGTGGTCTATATATACACCATGGAATATTATGCAGCCATAAAAAAGTACAAAGTCATTTCCTTGGCAGCAAGTGGAAGGAGCTGGAGCCATTATTCTAAGTGAACTAACTCAGAAGCAGAATATCAAATATCACACGTTCTCACTTGTAAATGGGAACTAAACATTATACATGGATATAAAGATGGAAATAATAGACACTGGGGACTCCATAAAGAGGAGGGAAGGGGAAGGGTGAGGGTTGAAAATTTACCTATTGGACACAGTATTCACCATCTGGGGGAGAGGTACACTGGAAACCCCACTCCCACCATTATACTCACGTAGCAAATGTGAATATTACCCCCAAATCTAACATAAAAATGAAGAATAAAAGATATAGCTGAGTTCCAAAGCAAAAGCAGACTTGAACCCCAAGTGGTAGAATTGAACCCAAAGCAGGCTGGCTAACGTGAACTTGTCCAGAGCTTGGTCGCAGTTCGGACCCTGCGTTGGGAACAGAGACTGAGACAGGAAGCCTCAGGCTGACTTTGTCCTCTGAAAGAAAAGCAAATCTCCCATGAGGGGAAAATATAAGGCCTCCCAAACTTTTCAGAGTGTCTGAATTTATACTACTCGTGTGCTTTGGGAGTCTCGAACTGACAAATCAACCTAAAAGCTGATCTCAACCTGGGTCACTTATGGGGTCTCCAGCAGAAACAAACCCATGTTGCTCTACTGGGACATTTACCAGCTCAGGGGTCAGAAGACAGCCACCAGGAGGAGGGGTTCCCATGGAGGGTGTGCCAGCAAAATACATAGATGTAAACAGAAGTCAAAAAGGCATGGCAGAAGTTTTAAGAATGTATAAAATGATAAGGAAGAAAATAAAAACTTCCATGTCGTTCTAATGGAGTCCAGATTCCAGCCTTCTGGGATGTCTGCATCTAAATGCTCAGAAATCCTTTCTTGCTGCATCTTCTTTTATTTGTTAAAAATTATAGCATGATATTTTTCCCATGTCTGTCATTTTTTAGATTACTTTTCCTTAGCAGAAAAATAAATACCGTCGTTGAAAAAAAGAAGTTGTAAAGAAGCAAGGTGGGTGTTGGGTGGGGTAAGTCTCCTGAGTAACACAAGCCCAAATCACTGTTCCCAGGAGTTTAACAAGACCCCAGCTTGACCAGAGCAGCCATGTCGGGGCCCAGTCAGCCTCAGGAGCCTGCGAGGATTAAGACAAATTTTCTTTGTTCACGGAGGATGCTCAACTTGTGTTTTGCCACCAGACCGTGGGCCTGGCATCTGCCAGGGGGGCCTTGGGCTAAGGAGGGAGGTCTCTATGGGGCCGATGGAACTCTGGGCCTAAAGCAGTGACCCATGATGTTAGCTGAGCCGGTAGATAGCAGATCAGCAGCGGATCGAATTCCCCTCAGTCTCTCTCCAAAGACAGTGACCTGAAATGACTCTCATGCAGGCCAGGGGACGGGGCGGCAATGGCTCTGGCCAGTAGGCAGCAGTGTGATGGTCTCTGTGAAAGATGAAACTGAGAAATGGCCTGAATTGCAGGAACACAGCAGCTGCTGTGGACACAGCATCCAGGGCCTCACAGCAACAGACTGAATGGGCTGGCAGGGCTGAGGTAGGCAGGGTGGGGAGGGCAGGGAGCCACGCAAAACAGTGCCTTGGGGTTTGCAGAGCTCTCTTCTGACCTTATTTATTCAGAAAGCATTTACAGGCTTCCCCGACTAGGCACATTCTCTCATTTGGTGAGAAGACGGGGCTCAAGGAGAAGTGGTGGCATAGCAGTTGGGAGACTAGCATTGCCAGGGTGTCCTGCATAGCTCGGGCACAGGTTTCCTGCTTCAGTTGGGGTCCCAAGGGCCCCCCACCAGTTACCCCAGAACCGCTCCGTGCACCCGGCTGTGTGCCTACAGCAGCCACATGTAAGACCCACCTAAGGCAGCTCACAGAAAACCCCCTAGGATGAGAGGCGATCAAATTCATTTGCTCCCACTTTCCCTAGTATGGATCATTTTCCATCCATGAGGTGAGACCCTTCCAGTCTCAAATTCTGACTCCCTCAGAGACAAAGAGTCAGATGCAAGGTTTGAGAGAACAAGTAATTACAAAGGCATTTTTCAGCGCAAGCCTGATCTCTTGTAACTTCTATCATCTGTCCTCATCCTGGAGGCTTACATGCAACACAGCCCTGATATTCACTTACTCTCTGGGAAAGAAGCACTGAGCAGGGCTGTGCCCTGCCATTAGGATTAATTCCCTTCAGGTGTCCTACTTTTTACCTTATCCAATAATATTCCCCAACATTAATTCAAACCCAGGCCACCCAAACCTCCCTCTATTCCCTGAATAAGCAAGAAGCATACCTGAGGGGTCAAGACCAGGAAAGGAGAGGAGACACATCTCCCTCTACAGTGTTCAGTGCCTGCTGGGAGGAGGCAGGGTTGGCAGTGATGTATCCACACCCTGAGACAGAGGAGGCGACCGCCTGGGTTGCATCACTTTATACCCAGACCATGCAGCTTCTCTTCGTGCGGCATTTGTTATCACTGATGTCCCTTGTTGCCACCTGTGAAGTCTTGGCTGAATGGCTGCCCAGTACCAGGGACACACTCCTGTCCTCACAGGGCAGGATCCAGGGGCTGCTGCTTTTACCTGGGTATTTCCCAGCAACACAGGAAACCTATATTCAGGGCTGAGCAGGAGGCATAGATACGCAAAATTCAAGGGGAGAGAACCTATGGTCTCAGCTGCAAGGGGCCTCCTGGACAAAGGAAATTCTGACCTGGGTCTCTAGGCAAGGAGGGGGCTTAACCAAGCTATCACCAGTTGCTGGAAGAAAGTATCTTTTTATTTATTGCTAGTTTATTGAGACGTAATTCACATACCACACAATCCATCCATTTAAGGTGCATAATTCAGTGGCATCTAACATATTCACAGAGTTGTATGTCATCACCACAGTAAATTTTAGAACATCTTTATCATCTCCAAAAGAAACCTCATACTCTCTAGCCATCACCCTCCAATCCACCATCACTCCCTCACCCCCAACATTGGCTAGGCAACTGCTAATCTACTTTCTGTCTCTCCATATTTTTCTATTCTGTACTTTTTACATAAACAGAATCACACACAATGTGGTTATTCACATCTGGCTTCTTTCACTTAGCATGGTGTTTTCAAGAATCATCCATGTTGTAGTGTGTGTCAGTATTTCAATCTTTTTCATGGTTGAATAATATTCCAATACGTGCAGTGACGTATTGAGTGAGTGCAGTGATGCCTGCCAGATTCTGCTGTGTGTTAACAGACATATATAAAGACAAATCTCCTCCCTGAGAAAATCCTTCCCAAACTGTTCTGTTAGAAGGAATGCCATTCTTCACCTCGTGATAAAACATAAGCCTGCAAGACAGAGCAGTGAGAGCTGTAGTTTTCTGTGACTCCGTGCCAAGCATTCCTCATAAGCTGTAGATGAGAAAACTGAGGCCTGATGGGGAAAACCACTCACCAGGGAAAACCACTGAGTTAGTGCAGCCAGGATCCAACCCAGATTCCAGAGCCGGGGCTCCCAGACAGAGGACCATGGCGTCCAGGCTGTGGAGAAACCTCCCGGGGTGCCTGCCCCATCAGGGGGTGGGGGCTTGGCATGGGGCTGCTGTAAGCCCTTTAGAGCAGGCAAACAGGTGATATTGCAGAGCCTAGGGAATGGGGCAGAGAACCCCTTACAGGTGGTATTATTTAAAATGACTTTAATAGGGATCAAAATATGCCACAGAATTCAGGGGTTTGGCAAATGTCTACAGTTGGTTTTTAAGTACTTGTGGCTTGGCAAATCTATAATGCACTTTGGGAAGTTTTCTTAACTTCTAAACTGTGCTGTGCTCTTAAAAGGAAGAATATTATGCGTGTTGCTGAATTATTTTCCCTGATTCCATTAAAATTTCAGTCTTGAAAGCTAAAGAGAAAGGTGAGTTCGAGTCCTCCCTCTTGGCACCAGAATACCTTAACAGCACAAAGAAGGTTCTGGATGGTTTTTTGACAAGTACAACTTGTAGCATGGTGTTAAAATTGAAGCTGTGGCCTGTGCATGTAGATGGTGGTGATGGTGGTAACTAATGGTGGTGGTGTGTGTGTGGGCAGTGGTGGGCAGCAAGAAATGTATGTGAGAAGAGGTGACCACTTGGGCTATAGGGACAGGTCCTGAGTTCTGGTCCATCTTCCCTGACCCTGTTCTGTCCTGGCTCAGTAGCCTCATCCAGGGCTAAGCTCTGAGTGTTTAGCAACTGTGCTGGTCACACTCCATCAGGGGTGGCTCTGAGACCCAGACAGAGTCCAGAGGCCCTGTGGAAGCCCTAGGACAGGAAGAGAGAAGAAGAGGCACACCTTCAATTCTGCAGGCCCTGGCCCAGCACCTGCTTTGAGCCACTGAATGACGCTCAGCCTATCGGCTGATCCAGAATGCTCCTTCCCTGGAAACACTCAGTCCTGCTCTCTCTGCTCCGTGAAGGCCCTGGCGACTTTCCATGGAGACAGCTTATAAACCCATGATTTGTCTCAGTACTCCTTCATCAAAAAACCCAAAATGCCTTTTTGCCTTGAGACCATTGTAGATTCACAAGCAGTTGTAAGGAACAATACAGAGAAATCTGGCTACTCTTCACCCAGTTTCTCCCAAATGTACCATCTTAGGTGATGATAGGTCAGTCATAAGCCATGAAATTGACATCAGTACAATCTGTCCACTGTGTTCAGATGCTCCCAGCTTCACATGTACTCACCTATGTGTGTGTTTAGTTCTGTGGCATTTTATCCCAAATACATATTCCACCAAAGTAGTGGCATAACCGTCCATCCTCAGATTCCTGGTGCTGCCCTTTGTAGCCACAGCCACCTTGCTCTCTAACCCCTGGTGACCGCTGATCTCTTCTCCATCTCCATCACTTTGGCTTTTAAGATTGCTATATACCATGTAGGCTTTTATCTGCCTTTTTTCATTCTGCATCACTCCCTTGAGATCATATGAGTTTTGGGATCAATAGTTTGTTCCCTTTTATTGCAGACTAGTATTCCATGGTATGGACACAACACAGTTTACCATTTACCTGTTGAAGGCCATTTGGGTTGATTCCAGTTTTGGGTTATCATGAATAAAGATGCTATAAACATTCATGTAAAGAAGTTGGTGTGATTATAAGTCTTCAGGCATCTGGGATAAACACCAGGACTACAACTAACTTCTGGGTCATATGGTAAAGGCATATTTAGTTTCATTTTAAAAAAGAAAAAGTCATGCTCAGGCTTGGCATGATGGCTTAAACCTGAAATCCCAGTGCTTTGAGAGGCTGAGGTGAGAGGATCTCTTGAGGCCAGAAGTTCAAGACCAGCCTGGACGACATAGCCAGACTCCATCTCTAAAGAAATAAAATTTTACAAAAAGAAACCACCATGCTCTTCTAGAATAGCTATGCCCTTCCTATTCTCGCATCAGTGTGTGAGTGAGCCAGTGTCTCTGCATTCTCAAAGCATTTGGTGTTGGTTGTATTTTTCACTTTAGCCACTCTGACAGGTGTGTAATAATCAATCTTCTTTGTTGTAGAGACAGAAAAATAGCATCCCTGGAAATGACCCAGATGTGCTCAGAGGAACTTCTTCAATGAAGGCTTCTAATGGAGTCATATGGGACATGTGGGATACTACCCGCCTAACTGGCTCTGCCTCCCCAGGAACCCCACAGGTCTCTTTGCCTGCTGGCTGTCTTGGGCTTGCTGGCGCTTGACCTGGAGCCACACCATGACTCTCAGGACCCCCCAAGAGCCTAGATTGCACATATGTACCTTGTCTACTCTAATGCGTGTACCTTGTCCCTGGAACCCTTTCCTCAGATCCTCACAAGCTGCTCTGCTTGGCTTCAGGTCTCAGCATTCGAGGCCCCCCCCCCCCCGCCCGCCCCGCCCCGCCCCGCCCCACCCCCAAAGGAGGACTGTCCTGTCCACTCTAATAAACTCAGGCCTCAATCATTCACTATCAGGGCACCACATATTTCCATCCTGATGCTTATGATGAAAGCTCTCTTATTCATGGCTTGTTATCTAATTTCCCCAGTAGAGTGAATTCCTTTTGGAAGGAGATCCCAGCCCCAACATAAGCACACCTTGTGAAAGAAGGTCCACAAACTGGGAAGTATCCAAATCAATGGATGGGTGAATGTGTAAGCCATTTAATTCTCTCCGTTTACAGTACCAGGGCTGAGTTCACCAAGAGAACAAAATGCTTGCCCAGAGTGGCTCATGTACAAAAAAGACCCACCAGAGCCCCTGGGAGGTGGCTCTTTACTATGTTGGGGTTCAAGGTCCCAAGGTATCGTTCTTGGGCCCATCTGGCACACTGCCTTAGGTGTCCCTGCAGGGGCTAATCTGGCTTGCCTGTCTGGTCTTCTGGTCCTGGCCTGCCCCTTCCTCAAGTGCCAAGCCCTTTCCTTGCTGTGGCACGGACCCTTTTCTCTCCTACTCAGTGCTTAGCAACAGCATGTTCAGTGTGGCCAATATTTCCAACCTAAATATTTTAAATAAAAAGAATGATGACTGGTTTTTTTTCTCTCTACCAGAAATAAAACTGTGGCTGTTGAACACACCCCCTCCCAAACTTATCATCTGAACAACTTTATTCCGCACAATTAAGCATGCGTTTCCACTCCTACACGCTCAGGCCCTGTAATCCAGTGTAGACATGTTTCTGGAAAACATTCGTTTCCCTGATTGTGTTTTCACGAGCATTTGTCTGTAAAGCCTTGTGTTTGCAACTGTAAAACATGTGACACAATAGGGATACTTTATCCCAAAGGTTAGCGAGCATTTTGCTTTCAGGGTCCCGTTATACTGTTAGAAATGATTGAGGATCCCAAAGAGCTTTAGTTCAAATAGGTTATGTCTATCAATAGTTACCAATAAGAAATTAAAACTAAACATCTAACATATTTATTCACTAAAAATAACAATAATAAGCATGCCACATGTTAACATAAGGAAAGTGTTTATTAAAAACAACTATATTTTCCATTTAAAAAAATTTTTATTTTAAAGATTTGGAGTATAATTCAGGGTTAGGTATACAAATGGTCATTGTACAGGTAAAGTTTGGGCCTCACTTTGGTTCCCACTTCACCTGGTTTGAGATAAGGTACCCTTATTGATGAAGTGTACTCCTTCCTTATCCCCTATAGTTTCTCACTACTGCCAAAACCTTTCTTATAGTATTATGATAATTGTTCAGGGTCCATTTATGAGTGGCAACATGTGGTACTCAGTTCTTTGTTTCTGTGATAGATCACCGAGTATTATAGACTCCAAGTCCATCCAAAATGCTGCAAAGTTCATAATTTTGTCCTTCTTTGTGGCTTTGTAATATTCCATTGTGGATATGTACCACATTTTTAAATCCAGTCCACTTCAATGGGTAGCACAGTTGGTTCCAAGTTTTTGCTATTGTGAATAATGCTGCAATAAACATGCATGTGCAAGTATCTTTTTTATAGAGTGATTTGAATTCCTCTGAGTATATTCCCAGAATGGGGATTGCTGGGTTGTATGGAAGGTCGACTTTTAGGTCTTTTAGGAATTGTCACACTGTTTTCCACAGAAGCTGTACTAGTTTACAATCCCACCAACAGTGTACAAGTGTTCCCTTTTCTCCACATCCTCTCCAGCATCTGCTATTTTTTGAGTTAGTGATGATGGCTATCCTGCCTGGAGTTAGGTGGTATCTCAGTGTGGTTTTGATTTGCATTTCTTTGATGATTAGTGAGGCTGAGCATTTTTTCATGTATCTGTTGGCTACTTGTATGTCTTCTTTTAAGAAATGTCTATTCATATCTTTTGCTCACTTTTTAATAGGGCTGTTTTTTTTTCTTTTCGACACATTTGAGTACCTTGTAGATCCTAGATGCTAGGCCTTTGTCAGATATACAGTTGGCAATTTTTTTTCTCATTCTGTGTGCTGCCTCCTCACTCTCTTGATGGTTTCTTTTGCTTTGCAGAAGCTTTTCAGTTTGATGAGGTCTCACTTGTCTATCTTATCTCTTATGGCATGGGCATTTGGGGTTTTGATCAGGAATTTGTTGCCAGTTCCAATTTCTATAAGGGCGCCTCCTGCATTTTCTAAGGCTCTTTATATTTTCCATTTAAGAAATTTAGTGAAAATGATGAATGGTATTGCTTTACAATTTTACAAATCTCCTCCAAATCTCACTTAGTAGACTGTAACTAGATTCTCTTAACTGTTTCTTCAACCATCATTTGAATATGTTGTCTTGGTTGATATATATGAAGAAAACCAGACAGATACATTTGTTGGAATAAACTCTTAATTATTTAAAAAATTTAATTATGTATATTCTTCTTTGGCACTATACCAAACTGTCCGTTTGGTAGTCAATTTTATTTTTATTTTATTATGGTAAAGACATTTAACATAAGATCCACCCTTTTAACAGATTTTAAGTGTACAATACAAGATTGTTAACTACAGACACAATATTGCGTAGGAGATCTCGAAAACTTACCTGTCTTGCATAACTGAAACTTTATACTGGTTGATCAGTAACTACACATTTTCCTTCCCCTCTGCCTCTGCCAATCACTTATCTTCTCTCTGCTTCTACGAATTTGATAACTCTAGGTATCTCATACAAGTGGAATCATGCAGTATTTGTCCTTCTGCAATAGGTTTATTTCATGTGGGTTAGTGACTTCAGAATTCATCTATGTGTTATTGCATATTGCAGGATTTCCTTCCTTTTAAAAGCTGAATAATATTCCATTGTTTGTATATACCACATTTCAAAAAATTCATTCATCTGTTGATGAACATGTGGGTTGCTTTCACATTTTGGCCATTGTGAATAAGGCTGCAATGAACATAGGAGTGCTGATATCTCCTTTGAGTCTTGATTTCAAATCTTTTGGATAAATACCAGAAGGGAAATTGCTGGATCATATGATAGTTCTATTTTTAGTTTTGGGGGGAATCTCTGCACTGTTTTTCTCAGTGGCTGCACCATTTTGCATACCAGCCAACATTGCACAAGTGTTCTAATTTCTTTTTAATACGTTGTCTTTAATCTTGTTTTTGTTTTTATAGCAGCCACCTTGACGGGTATGAGGTTGATTTTTGATTGACATTTCACTAATGATTTACGATATTGAGCATCTTTTCGTATGCTTGTTGGGCATTTGTGTGTTTTTTTGGAAAAATGTCTATTCAAGTTCTTTGTCTATTTTAAAATTGAGTTGTAAGGTTTTTGCTATAGAGTTGTAGGAGTTCCCTATATATTTTGGAAATTAATCTTTTATCAGATACATGGTTTACAAATATTTCCTTTCATTCTGGAATTGTCAATTGTTTGCTGTGAAGAAGCTTTTAGTTTGATGTAATCCCAATTGTCAATTTTTGCTTCTGTTGCCTATGTTTTTGATGTTATATCCATGAAATCATTGCCAAGACCAGTGTCAGGAAGATTTTCCCCTATGTTCTAAGAGTTGTATAGTTTTTGGTCCTATGTTTAAAAGTTGAGAAATAAATTCACAATATATGGTCAACTGGTCTTTGACAATGGTGTTAAGAATACATATGGGGAAAAGATTGTCTCTTCAACAAATGGTGCTGAATAAACTGGATATCTGTATGCAAAAGAATAAAATTGGACACTAATCTTACACTAAACACAAAAATTAGTTGTTTCTTGAAAATTAGTTACAATGTAGAGTCTGAAACCTTGACAATAAACTTTTTCTTCTCTGTAACATTAAAATGCATAGGTATGTCATTAAATTTGAAAGGATCTTTTACCTTTGCATGATTTTATAATATAGTGTCTTGATCATTTGGAAAATAATGACTTTCTGAGTTATACAGAGTTTTAAATGTGGATATATTTCATTATTCAATATCCAAAAAAATCACATTTGCTAATATCATCACCCATCTCATTAGGAATCTTTAAGTAGTGGGAAGTGAAGAGGATTTTGGTGGTGAATATATAATTTCCCAAATTTTAATTTTACTTGAAAGTTTGCATTTTATCATTGAGAACAAATACTATCAATGATTTACTTTAAAATGAATGGTTCACTTCATATATTTTCAAGAAGAAATTTGTTGAACACTAAAGTCTGAATGGTTTATAAATCATTCTTTTAAGTAAAAATGGTGTTTTATGAAAAAGTGGCTAGTTCAGCTGTCAATTCAGTTATATGATGCTTTTCTCAAGACAACATTGTATTTCAGTTTGCAGTAGAAGTGCTTTATGTGTACTTTCCATTTTGTAAGAATATTATAAAGATGTGTACCTTGAGCATTGAGATTTAATGAAATAAATAATTTTGTAATTTCCCCCAGAACATTCTCAAGTGACACTGATTCTGTTTTCTTTGTCTTTTCCACCGTGAGTGCCTGGTCGTGACACATGCAATGATGACTGAGCAGTGTGGTACCACAGCTGTGATTCCAGGTACAGCAACACCACGTGTGTTCATCATTGTTTTGGTACCATTAATGGCAATGTCGATATAGTGAAAAAAAGAGTGGTATCTTAGCATTATGAAGATAGTTTTGACCTTACAGACTCCTGAAAAGGTCTCAGGGAACCACCCAGCAACCTCGACCACACTTTGAAAAATATTGCTCTGCTTTAGCCATAAGATCCTAAAATTAGCCTCATTTCATTCTTTCTTTTTACCTTTTTGGAATATAATTTTTTTTAACACAAGATGCATTTAAGGGCAGCTTAGTAAACTTACTGACAAATCATCAAATGATACAAGTTAAGATCAGTGATTTTTTTAAATTAAGGTTTTGTAATGTATGTACTTAACTAACAAAAGTTTCAAAAGCAGTTGAAATAACTAAAATTTATGCAATTTTATGTAAATGAAAATAAATAACAAACACAGGTGGAGCATCCATAATCTGAAAATCTAAAATCCAGAATGCTTCAAAATTCTAAACTTTGTAAGCACCAACATGACACCACACTTAGAAAATTCCATCCGTAAGTATTTAACACAAACTTTGTTTCATGCACAAAATTAATAAACCTATTGTTCAAAATTATAATCAAGCTATGTGTATGACCTATCTATGAAGCATAAATGATTTTCATGTTTTGACTTGGGTTTCATCTCTAAGGTATCTCATTCTGTACATGCAAATATTCCAAAATTTTCAAAAAATCCAAAATTTGAAACACTTTTGAACTTAAGCCTTGTGGAAAAGGAATGCACAATCTGTAATAATACGGGCACTCGTGAATTCAACAAGAAGCTTAAGAGATAAAATATCAACTCTATAGTTGAAGCCACCATGCACACCTTCCCTTTTCCACTTCCACAGTCCTCCTCAAGAGATTATCCCTATTCTGAACTGGGTGTTTATCCTTAGTCTGAATTTCTAACTACTTTTATTGCATATGTATTTACACATACAAATTTACATACATACACGCACTTTTATTGCATTCATATTTCTAAATAAAAGGCTATATTGTTAGAAAGTTTTGTAAAACTCTTCTTGGGCACTTGAAATTTCCACTGTAATATATGCCCAGGAGTGGAATGCTCCATCACTGGGTACAAGCATTCTTCAAATTTACCAGATTTTGGCAATTTATTGTCCAAAGTGGTTATGATAATTCATACTCCCACCAGCAGTGGATATCTCTATGTCCTCTGCAACAATTGAAATAAGGAGACTTCTAAATTTTTGTCGCTCTTGTGGGCTTGAAATGAAATTGTACTGCAATTTAACATGGATTTCTCTGATTATTAGTGAGATTGATTACAGTTTCAAGTTTATTTACCATTTAAGATTCTTCTTCCATAAATTGCCTTTGCAAATCTTTACAATTTAAAAATTGTGTGTTATTTAATATTTTTGTAGGAATGCCTGACATATATTGTATTTTAACCCATTTTGTGTGGCACAGACATCTTCCATGTGGTGGTGTTTTAATAAATTTGTTATGATGATCTTTAATGTAAAATTTGCACTTTTGATACAAATAAAATTACCATATTTGTTCTTTGTGGTTTGTGTTTTTAGGACTTTCTTAATAAATCTTTCTCTGCTTCAAAGTCACAAAGTATGTCTCTATTTTTAAAAAAGTTTTAAAGGTGTAGTTTCCACAGTTAAAGTTAATTCATCCAGATTTTATCACTGGTTATCATGTGAGCAGGGATCTAATTTTTTTGTATCTTTTCCATGTGAATAGCAACTTTCCCAGCAAAATTTATTGAATTCTTTCTCCACTGAGCTGCAATGCTATCCCTAACCTATATCAAGTTTCATATATTTGGAAAACTATTCTGAAAACAATGTGAATTCTATTGCTGTTGGGTGGAGTGCTTGTTAATTTTGTGGGTTAAGTTGTTTGATAGGGCTGTTCAAGTTCTCTGAATCCTTACTTTTTTTTGTCTACTTCTATCCTTAGGCAAGAGAAGCACTGAGGCCTCTAACTGTATTTGTGAATATGTTTATTTGATTTTTCAGTTCTGCTAGTTTTCATTTCATGCATTGGTTTATTCTATCCTCTTGCTGAATTAACTCTTTTATTATTATAAAAATATTTATCTGTATTCTCTGTATTCCTGGTCATATTCATTGTTGTGATGTCAACTTTGTCTGATATTAATATATCCACTCCAGCTTTCTTATCATTAGAGTTTATATGGTATATCTTTTTAGATTTGCTTATTTTTTATCTATCTGTAAATATTTAAAGTGCATTTCTTATAGACAGCTTATAGTTGGGTCATGTTCTTATATTTAGTCTGACATTTTTTATCTTTTAGTTGAAGTGTGTAGGCCATTTATATTTATTGTAATTGTTAAATTTACTTCTACCTATGTTTTGGCCCCATAAGATATTTTTGCATTAAACAGCCAAATATCTCTCAAAGACTTTTAAAAAGTAAGACAGCAAGTCTTTTATATTTATCTACAAAGTTCCCATTTCCAGTACTCATCATTCTTTGTGTAGATACAAAAATTCACACTAATATATGAATATCTGCCAGACACCTCCACACAGGTTGTCTCATTTTGCTTTCATGACACTTCCAGGAACAGAGCATCATTTTCACTATATAGAAAAGCAAGTTGAGGTTCAGGGTGATTATAGGAGTTGCCCAGTCTCTAGAAAGTAGATCCAGAATTGGAATCTAGGTCTGTTTGTCCATTAATCATGGTTTGCGGCTGGTAGTGAGGCTCACCAGAGATTAGTAAAGGCAGAGAGCACTTCCAATCAAGGAAGAAACCACTTGCTTTCATAGGACAGAGTAAAACCTTCCTTTAGAAAGTTGTGCTGGAGAGAAGGACAGAGGCCCTTGCAAGGCTGAAATGTCCAGAGAGCTGCAAGAGGGAACAGTTCATTCTGGAAGAGTCAGATGGCACAAGACAGGGCAGACTGGACAGCAAAGAACAGCCAGAAAGAAAGCCCACCCCTGTTTCAGACCAAGGAGTTGGCAAGGTGAGATGAGTGTTAGGTGCCACATTGCAGAATGTTCATGGTATACCTAGATCCTGTAGAGAGGAGTGTGTAGGAAAGAATGGAGATGGGGGAGGTATAAACAAGTGTGAGTGCAAATGGAGAGGGCTCATTATTCTACTCTGTCCTAAGCTGGACAAGTACACAGTCTGGACAAGCCTTTGTCCACAGTTTTTCAGCCTCTAATCCTATCGCTGCAATCTGCCTAGCGCCCCCTGTAGAACTGTCCTAAGCACCTGGCCTCAAGGGACACACACTGGCTTGAAGACCTGACCAGTGGCTTCCCCTTCCTCACTTCTGCTTCTTCTTCCCATCCAGCACCCCCTTTCTCCTCTAGAGAGTTGTTGTAGGCTATTTAGGTCCCTGAGAAACACTGAATGTAGACCTCATAGATTACCAAAAACAGGAAAGACCCTGTTCCAAGTTCCGGTCTGCTTATAGGTGAACTGTGTGAGTTTGAGGCTACTTCCTTTACCTCTAGGAGCATCCTACTCCTCGGTGTTGGGAAACAGACAGGCATAAAACCCAGCTCAGGAGTTGTCCTGAAGACTAATGGAGAGGACCCATATGCAGCTGAAATTTGCATTTCTTTCTAAGGCTATTTCAATGTTTACTTCAAATGGCGTGACACACAAGGACATGGAGATCCCCTTAGTTGTGTTTTTGAGGTGGTGAGAAGGGACATGACCCAAGGGTGTTACTGGAGATTCAGGGGTGGTTGGGACAGCTACTGTTTAATTAAACTTTTACTAAAGACAATAGTAAATTTATAATCTGATGGTATGCAGATTAAGAACTAGAAAAATAGAGAAAGAAGGGTCACACATGTGACCTCATGGATACAATTTCTGAGACTCATTCATAACCCTGAGACAGAGACTGTGTGGTGGGTATCCATGTGCTTGGAGAAAAGTTGTGACCATGAGAGCCTTTTGAGGAAGGCCTTGGGTGGAAGGAGGAGGCTTTGGGGTCCACTTGGTAGGGGTTGGGGGATTCATATCTGGATGGGTTTCAAGGTGGAGCAAGTCCCCTGGCTGCACCATCAGGGAGCAAGACCCTGACTGTGGGGATAGGAGGCAAATGTGGCTGTTCAACAGGTCTCTTTTGTTGCATTGCTAATCAGAAGAAAAACAAAATTCACTTTGTGGACGCTGGGACTGCCTGCCAAATAAAAGGGATACCATAGAGAGGAATCCAGTTTCAGTGGCACGTGCTCTGTGGGAAAGACTGCCTACCCTGGAGGCCACCACCTGGGCCTTGGCTGCTCCGCCTCTGGCCTCAGCTCCCCAACTAGGAGGTTCTGATGGACAAGAATTGGCGCTCCGTATGGCCTGCTCAGTCCATGTTTGTTTACCTTTCAGTCCAACATGATTTTCCCTAAAACCTGCCGGGGGCAAACAGAAGCACTGCTCTTCCCCTTTCCCCAGTCTCACCTGCCCTGACACAGTCCCCAGTGGATGTACCAACCCCCACCCCCTCACCCTGACACAACCTCTGGAGGACATGCCAGCCCCTGTCACAGGCTGTCCTAACTCAACTTTGGTCTCCTTCCATCAGGCTCATGGGGGCTGAGTCTACGTGCATGTTTGTTTGTATTTCCCATTTATGTGTTGAACAATGTGAAGCTGTTTTACTGGAATCCTGGCTGCCACCCACCTCTCCTGTGAAAGAGCCTGAACCCCAGGGAAGAGTATTACAGGATCACCCACCACAGGGCTACGGTTCCAGCTCTTGGGAATGCCACCTTCGTGTTTCTTTCTTTCCTGCCCTTTCTAGCACCCACACAGAACCCCTGAGGGCCTTCCTGCTTTTTAAGTGGAATTTCAAAATCTGCCGTTTCCCTTGCCTGTCCACAGACCTGTGTCTCTCCTCTGTCATTGCTTCTGCCCTGGCCAGCCAGCTCCACTGAGAATGCTGGGAACGGCTTGTCTGTCCTGGGCCACTGCCACCCAAAGCAGCCAGCTGGCGAGAGGCAGGACATGGTTTCATAATGCTCCAGCTCTGGACCAGGAACATGGAGGGAAGGGCAGGGTGTTTGGGGGGTGGGGGAGGCTGGGTCGGAGGGGTCAGACAGATGCTCAATCTGTCATCAACCTCCAGGTGCTCTAGCTTGGATACATCTCAGCCTGAGTGACTAGAGACAAGAACAAAGTTTTCCCTACTGATCCATCTTCACGGCTTCTCCAGTTTCAAGAGGGTGTGGGGAGACAGATGGGGCCTCTGATCTTACCAAGTAAATTAAACTAAACTGTAACCTATCTACTTGGCAGAACATGCCACACCTGCTCCATGAATGCCACCTTGCTCACTAGAGGACACAGGGTTTTAAGACTCTGCCTCCTTTGGTGTGTTTCCTTTGGCCATCCTGCCAGGTAGGTGCATCTAATAATCCCCAGGCTGCCCTCACCTCCAAAAAGATTCCTCTCAGGAAGCCAGGCCCAAAGAGGTTAGATGACATGCTCAGGGTCACACAACTGGCAAGGGACTAAGTGGCACTGCACACCAGGTCAGTGGGTTCAGATAATTTGCTTCTCTCCCCCGGACTACTTTTCTCCATGTCCCACCCCAAAGTGAGCCAAGGAGTAGGGGGATACTGCAAGGCCCTGTCTTCTTCTCAGGATGAAAGGTCCCCAGAAGGTCCACAACTCCAAGCCCTGCAGAGAGATCCAATGGTCTCTGAGGTCCTGTTGTACATTCCGTGGTCCTAGGATTTCGAGTTCAAACATGGAAGGCTCCTACCTCAAGCAAGGGGCCATGGAGCCCAAGTACATTCTCCTTGTCTCTGTGGCTCTAGGCAGCTCTGCTCAGTCCACATACCATCCGCATGGCCCAGTCTCCTGATCCCTCCACACCCTCCACAGGGAACCTTGTACTCCCACCTGAGTCTTGAATCTCCTGGGCTCCTAGGAACTTAGGAGGAAGACTCTATTTCCTGCTAGACCACCTCTACACCATCTGGTTCTTAGAGAAGTTGTGTTTCTGTAGAAGCCATCATCACCTAACTGTGGTGTGTCCAGGCAGAGACTTGAGGGTGAGGGAAGAGAGGGATTGCAGTACAGGATATGGTCTTAGGAGTGGAGGCTGAAACACAAGGGGATGGGGACTCCCTGGGAGGAGGCTGGAGCTGGGTTGGCATTTGTCTGGGAAGCTGTTGGGGAAAGAGGTAGGGATGCGGGCTCCCAGTGAGCTGAGTAGGGAGAATGGGAAAGGGGCTTTTCTGCCTTCCAGCTGGTGCCAAGTCTAGTTCTGGAGAGGCTTCTGCTGGGCTGGAGAGACAGGAGATCCTCCAAGTGCCATAGCCTTGGGTTCTACTGCAGGGCTGTAGGGGGACTTGAAGGAAGTATCATGCCAGTGCAGTTTCTGTGGCCAGCAAGGGGTGCATTGTTTGCCTGCTGGAAGCACCTGACCATCCTTGGAAATGCCCTCCCCACAGTTTCTGCCCACTCCCTAGGACTGTGAGCCCAGAGGATCCCCCACTGCCCCAGGTAGGCAGACTGAATTCCCCACCCACTCTGAATTCCTTCTGAAAGCATGAATGGTCATTGGCCAGGTAAGAGTATGTAAACAAGGACCACCTCCAATCAGGTTCATATGGTCACCCAGTCCCCCGTTAAGTGAAAGACTCAGATGGGGCTATAGGACATCTTGGAGCCTCCACGGGCTGCAGCCTCATACTCATAGCCGCCAGTGCCCCCATGCACTTTGGCCCCTCTGCCCTGCTTTAGTCCCTCTCCAGTGCCTGTGGCCTCTCCCTGAAAGTCCCGACTAGTTCTGCTCTTCGTTCTGCCTGGGTCTGTCTCTGGGTTTGGCCTGGTGCCTCCCATTCCCCCTTTGACTTCTAAGCAGATATAAAGTGCATTGATTCAAAGACTGGTCAAAGACTGAGGACAGGGTGGGCTAGGCCAGAGGTTTGTCAGGGATTGGGGATTGGACTGGACCTGGAAATGTCCATTCTGCTCACCTCTCATCTTGGGGCACACCATCTACCTTCCAGACTTGCGAGCAGGATGTGAGCATCACAGAAACCCAAGTAATGGGAGCCAGTGGGATTGGAGGAGCCAGTGCCTCGGGGTTTGCAATGAAGTGGAAAGGAGGGTACCCCCCTTTCTGTACTCCTCCATCCTTGCATCGGCCTGACCAGGCTGTGAGCCAAGGTGGGAATGCTTAGTTCTCATGGGAGAGCAGGGCAAGGAAAGGACCCCTACATGGTCCACTGGGCAAGGCCCCCAAGGGCCTAGTCAATGAATTCTGTTCTTTTTGACATCACACAATGGAATCTGAATTCACAGCAGATGCACAAGTCCGCTTTCTTTTTTGTTAAAAAAAATTATCTACCCTGCAGACCCCAGGGCTCACTAATCAAATAAAAGTCATGCTGGGGCAGGCTGTATAGACACAGGAGCCAGCTTTAGTGGGATTTGTTTGCTCTCATCAGTAAAACAGTGATGTTCAGGCCTTCCTCACAGGGCCATTGAGAGGATGACACAAAACAGCACTGGGATGCAGCAGTCACATGGGTTGTCTGTATCAGTAAGGACAGGCTGGGCTAAGCTGAGTGAGGTAACAGGCAGCTCCAGTTCCAGTGCTTTAAAATGACAATGAAGTTTCTTGCTCATTTTTGCTACATGTGCGTCTGTCCACATTTCACAGACCAAAGCCCTCCATGTGGCCTTCCTAACTCCAAGGGATAGGGGATGGAATCCAAGAAGATGCCTGGGAGGAGAAGGAAGCTGGAGAAGTGCTGGAACATGGCGTTAGTGTCTACATGACTTGTCTCCCTTAGCTGATGCTCATGACCTTTCCTTCTGCCAACAATCTGATAATGCCGAGTTCACCCTCCTCCCAGTCTTCACTGTCACTTGTGCTAACACTCTCGGTTTCCATCATCTGCCTCCAGCCCGCATAGGGCCTGTCTTCACTCCTCTCCTGAGCACTGCATGCTCATCTATAGTGATGGAGCCCATTATTGCTCCATGGGTTCTGGGCTCCCATCTCCACCACTCTGATCCTGTGTCTTCCTGGATTTGCCATCTCTCCATCTGCCCACATGTAATCCTGCCTTTCCTTCATGCCACATCCCCATACTGCCCGTCTCTGTCCCACCTCCAGTCTGGAAGTGATGGTTCTCACCCCAAACACCCCAGAGCCCTCTGTTGGCTGAGTCTTTTGTACTGCCCACCTTTCCCTGTGATTTTTGTCACACCTACAAAATCAAGGTTCACTGAGCCACCAGATTCATCTCTACATGTATCTTATAAACAGTAGGTGTTCAGCAATGGCCATCCATGTGCCCACATGTATGCTCATGTGTGGAATGATTGCTTGAATGAGAGGAAAGAGTTGAGGACAAAGGCTCAGGCACACCCAAAAGAACAGAGAAGGAGTTCCATTTCTACCATGGTCTAACCAGGTGGTCCCAATGTCACTGCCTCCTCAAGACTCATTTCATCAAGGACTTGGAGAGGTGTTATGTCAGCACAGTATAATGACTCCTCTCACTCTTAACAGCCTATGTTCCTACTTCAGCACCAAGAGTCCCCCAAAATGTACAAGCCCTGGGTGTAGGGAGAGCTGCGGGATCAGAGGACCAGGAACAAGGGCCAAAGTCCCACTGCACCACTCTGGCTGCCTCTCCAAGCCCCCAAAGATCAGATGCTGCCTCTCTTCCTCCTCCTCCTCCTTCTCCTCCTCCTCTTCCTCCTCCTCCCTCTTTCTCTCTCTCTCTCTCTCCCTGTCTTTCCCACTCTCTTCTTCCCTCCTTCTCTCTCCCCTTCCTTCTGTCTTTCCCCAAGGCTTTGTTAAAGTTGAACAGCAATCTCTTTTTTCCAAGGAAAGATGATTCTGGTTATCCTGCTCTAACTGGGCTGGAACTTCTGAGCGTTTGGGATCTCATTCCTCCATGATATTCTGTTTGCTTTTTGACTAGCCTTCAGGGCTGCCAAGATAGGTTCCAGCTGGTGAAGTGTGGAATTCCAGGTCTCCATTTTGCCTGGTTTGAATCTGACCTAGGCTCAACAAAGAGAAGCTCAGAGGAAACAGGACATCTCGTGTGGAAAACCCAAAGCTGGGACAACCAGATCAGAGGAGCCGGAGGGGACATCTGGAGGGAGGGGTGCTTCAAACACCAAACATCAGATAGACGGTGTATAGTCGGTCTTGTGTGAAATAATCAGCTTTGTCCTTTCCCCTCTCTCCCTCATTTTCCCTCCCCTTCCCTCCTTTACTCTTTTCTTTAATGAAGAAAATCCTTCCCCATAGTAAGCTAAAAGTCAACCCATTCTCATAGAGTTTGAATTCACAGCTTAGGTCTCCACTGAAAACAACCTTGTTGTTCTTTATGTGTTTTCTCTGGACCACAGTGAAGCCTTAGATAGATTTCTTATTAACTTGTAGGGACTCATTGATAGAGCCAGGTAATCATATTCTTTTTTATAATAGCTTCATTGAGATACAATTTGTATGCCATACTATTCACTTGTATAGTGTACAATCAGTGGTTTTACTATATTTAGAGTTGAACTGTTATCACAATAAATTTTAGAACATTTTCACTATCCCCCCCAGAGCCCCTGTACCCATTAGTAGTAACTCTACACTTTTCCCTAACTCCCTTGCCCAGCTTTAGGCAGTCACTAAGTTACTTTCTCTCTCTACAGTACATAATCTTCTGTGATTGCAAGCTATCACTTAGAATAGCATTGTCAAGGTTTATCCATGTTAGAACATGTACAACATTTTAGTTCTTTTTATGTATACACCATGTTTTATTTATCCATTTGCAAGGTGATGAGAATTGGGGTTGTTTCCACTTTGGGGCTATTTTAAATAGTGTTGCTATGAATATTCATGTGCAGGTTTGTGTGGACATGCTTTCATTTCACTTGGGTATCTATAAGGGTGTGGAATTGCTATGTCATATAGTAACTCTATGTTTAACATTTTGAGAAACCGCTGGATGGCTTTCCAAAGTGGCTGCACCATTTTCCAGCTCCACCAGCAATGTGTAAGTGTTCCAACTCCTCCACATCCTTGCCAATATTTGTGATTATTTATGTTTCATCTTAGCCGTTCTAGTGGGTGTAAAGTGGCATCTTATTGTGATTTTGATTTGCATTTCTCTAAAGGCTAATGATCTTGAGCATCTTCTCATGTAACTATTGGGCATTTGTATATCTTCTTTGGAGATGTATGTCCTCTGTTCATTTTTAAATGGGTTTATTTGTCTTTTTGCTATTGAGTTGCAAGAGTTCTTTATATATTCTAGATACAAGTTTTTTATTCAATGTATGCTTTGCAAATATTTTCTCCTATTTTGTGGCCTGTCTTTTTATTTTCTTGATAGTATCCTTGAAAGCACAAATGTTTTTAATTTTGTTGAAGAATAATTTGTCTATTCTTTCTTTTTTGTTTATACTTTTCGTGTCCTATCTAAGAAACTATTGCCTAATCCAATCCAAGTTCATGTAGATTTGTGCCTATTTTTTCTTCTAAGAGTTTTAGAGTTTTAGCTCACTCTTACATTTATGCATTTGATCATTTTTGAGTTAATTTTTTCATGCCTTATAAAACAACCATCTTCATTTTTTTGCATATGAATAGCCAGTTGCCTAACACCATTTGTTGAAAAGACTATTCTCGCTATATTGAGTTGTCTTAGCACCCTTTTTGAAAATTAACTATTTCTGGATTTTCAGTTCTATTCCACTGATCAACATTTCTATTTTTATGTCAGTATCACACTGTCTTGATTCCTGTAGCTTTTTAGTAGGTTTTGAAATCAGTAAGTGTGAGGACGCCAACTTTGTTGTCCTTTTTCAAGGCTGTTTTGGCTGTTCTGGGCCCCTTAACTTTCTATATACATTTTAGAATCAAACTGTCAATTTTCACAGAAAAGCTAGATGGGATTTTAGTAAGAATTGAATTGGATCTGTAGATTAATTTGGGGACTATTGTCATCGTATCAGTCAGAGTTTCACAACCAACAGAATGTTTATGTTAAGAGATTGACTGCAAGAAATTAGTTTAGCAATTGTGGAGGCTGTCTAAGCAAGTCTAAAATCCACAGGGCAGGTTATCAGAGAGGACAGGCTAGAACTTTGGGGCACAAGTAGAAGCTGCTGTCCATAGGAAAAAGTTTTTCTTCTTCAGAGAAACCTCAGTTTTGTTAAAGCTTTTCAACTGCTGAATCAGGCCCACTCAGATGATCAAGGACAGTCTCTCTTATAAACATTAATCACATCTATCAAATGCCTTCACAGCAGCAACCAGGTTAGTGTTTAATTGACTATCTAGGGACTGTAGCCTAGCCAAGTAGACTTGACTTATAAGACTAGCCATTACTCCATTTTACCAATACTTCTTATTCATGAACTCGGGATGTTTTTCCATTTACTTAAAGTCTATTTTCATTTCTTTTAACAGTGCTTGATGATATTCAGATTGCAAAGTATATCAAGTATACTTTTTGGATTTTTTATAAATTTATGTCTAAATATGTATTTTTGATGCATTTTAAATGAATTTGTTTAGCTAATCTTATTTTCAGATTGTTTATTGCTAGTGTATAAAAATACAATTGATTTTTGTGTATTGATCTCATATCCTGCAGACCCACTCTGATATTGGTTCTAATAGCTTTTAGTGGATTCCTTAGGATGTTCTATATTTCATGTCATTCTTGAGTTGGTTGGTACAATATGCTGGTGTTTTTAAAAAATTTTTATTATAAAGATGTGGGGTACAATTCAGGGTTAGGTATACAAACATTGATCATGCAGGTACCCCTGTTAATGAGGTATGCCCCTCCCTCCCCTAGCAGTTTCCCTCAACTACCAATCCCACCCCTCCCCAAAACCAACATTTTCTCATTACTGGCAATTGCTTTCTTATAGCATTATAATTGTTCAAGGTCCTCTTATGAGTGAGAATATATGGTACTCTGTTCTTTGTTTTTGTGATAAATCACTGAGTATGATCAACTCCAAATCCATCCAGGTTGCTGCAAAGTCCATATATTTGTCATTCTTTATGACTGCATAATATTCCATTGTGTATATGTATCACATTTTTTTATCCAGTCTAGCTTCGATGGGCAACATGGTTGATTCCATGTTTTTGCTATTGTGAATAGAGCTGCAACAAACATATGTGTGCAGGTATCTTCTTTGTAGAATAATTTGAGTTCCTCTGGTTATATTCCCAATAGGGGAATTGCTGGGTCATATGGAAGGTCAATTTCTAGTTCTTTCAGAAATCACCAGACTGTTTTCCAGAGAGGTTGTACAAGTTTGCATTCCCACCAGCAGCATAGAAGCGTTCCTTTCTGGTGAGTTTTTTAGGAACATATGCATATGATCCAAATCATTATGCCTTTTTCCTAAAAGCAACAACTCATCATTCCAAGAACAAACAAAATGAAAAAAAAATCACCCTTTACTAATAGCTTAATTTTGTTTTACAAGAAAACTCACAGTAGATTAAAATGTA
>CAUYQG010031971.1:0-29898 GCA_963574415.1 Tarsius wallacei | reverse complement strand
GTCTGACAGGGATTGGGCCGGGCCATCTTCCCAGTGTCAGTGCTGCTCTCTGGAGCTTCAGCTCAAAGACAGGAGGAAGACAAATGAACAGAAAATGAGACTTCAGTGCTGGTGCTTCAAGTACATTATGTCGTTTGATGCTCAGATGGGCCCCTAGGGTCGCTGCGGCTGTCCCCCTTTATGGGGAGCATCCGAGATTCGACTCTCCAGAGGGCCTGGAGAGCAGTCAGAACTGCAGGAACCCCTGCCCCCACCATTATCTAGGCTGCTTCTCATCCCCTCGGTATGGATGGGCCAGGAGCTGGGGATCCTATGACGTCATGGAAGCTAGGCTCCCCGCAGGAGGCCCGACTTCCAGAAACCCCGGTTTAATGTATTTCGCCCAGGCACCGGTCTATTTTAGAAGTACCCCAGGGATTCCAGTGGCTCTCAGGGATTCCAACGTTGTGCCGCATGTTGTCGTATGGGTGCAAGGATTAGAATTTCGGGCGTTTCCATTTTATCTGGAATCACTGTTAGGTTGAACCACCTGAAGTTGCCATTTTTATGAAAGATCCAAAGTGGTACCAGCTCTTTCAGATGCTTCAACATGATAGTTGTGGATGCCGACACCTCACGTCTTAGCCTAGGGTAGGGGCACTTTCCCACCCTTTGTCCCCAGTACTCACACCAAAAGCCCTCAGCAAACACTTGCTGGACAACTCTTCCTTCCTTCTGGAATGGTCTCTTCAGCAGAGAAACTCCTTTTGAAGCCTTCCTGGCTCTCTCTGGCACAGCGAATTGCTTTCTTCGCAGTCCCCAATGTTCCATGAAAGCTCATACCCACCACTCTGTAGCCTCATTTTCTGTTCATTTGTCTTCCTCCTGTCTTTGAGCTGAAGCTCCAGAGAGCAGCACTGACACTGGGAAGATGGCCCGGCCCAATCCCTGTCAGACTTGGTGAAGCCCCATCTTCCATCCTCTGGTACCCTGCTTGTCCCCAAATAGCAGAAAAATCTGCAAGATATTTTTTTTTTCAAGTATTAAGTACAAAGTATAGATTCTCTTGTTAAAGGGTATGGTGTATTTTTATATTCTAATGATTTTATAAGAGCAAAGCTGTATAATGCCAAAAAATGATCAAGCTACATGAAAATGAAAAAAGTATGATAGTTATCTGGGTACAAATAAGTAGCATATTCTTGCACCTGTTTTGACTCTCAACTCTTCCCTCACTCAAAAAATTTCACTGGCAGGATCGGCATCAGTTGCTTTCAAAAGAGCTTGCAAGGATTTATATTCGGGTTTGGATGGAAAGCATTTTGCTCATGGGTACAAGACCCTTTGCTTACTGCCACACATGCATGTGCTGGTAAAGTATCCAGGTAACATGATATGGCAGGGTTTACAAATCATTCTCAAGTCTGTTGTCTCACTGACACCCCATGGCATCTTGGAAGGCAGATTTTATTACCCCCATTTTGTTGATGAAGAAGCAGAGACCTAGAGACCCTCTAAATCTGGCCCTGAGTCACAGAGGAGGCTAGATTCTGGTAGGAGCTTGGGGGTCCTCACTCCAAACCTTATTGTTCAACCCTGGAAGGGACAAGAGTCTGTAATTGTTATTGTCAGGGTTGTGGACTTATACAGCTAATATGTTAATACTCTCTCTGCAAATGCCCTGGTTGGAAGGAAAGGGCCTTCAAATGGGCAGTTTGCACCAAGAATAACAGGTAAGTTATCTGAGATACAACAAACTGTTTGCACCTTGTGCTCTCAATGAGTGTCATAAGTTGAATTGTGCCCCACCACCCCGCCACGATTCCTATCCTAAAGTCCTAACCACCATTACCCCAGAGCACGACCGCATCTGGAAACAGGGCTGTTGCACATGTCATTAGTTAACATGAGACTGCACTGGAGTAGTGTGGACCCCTCCTGCAATATGACTGCTGTCCTTATAAAAAAGGAGAGACACAGACACAGACAGGCACATGGGGAAAATTCGATGTAAAAATTGGAGTGAGGCATAAAGAAGGACAAATATATGGACTTCGTAGCAACTTGGATGAATTTGAAGTCGATCATACTCAGTGATCTATCACAGAAACAAAGAACAGAGTACCATATGTTCTCACTCATAAGCGGACCTTGAACAATATAATACTATAAGAAAGCATTTGTCAGTAATGAGAAACTGTCAGGGGATAGGGGGTGGGACTGGCAGTTGAGGGAAACTGCTGGGGGAGGGAGGGGCATACCTCATCAACAAGGGTACCTGCATAATCAATGTTTGTATACCTAACCCTGAATTGTACCCCACATCTTTATAATAAAATAATAATAATAATAAACAAAAGAAAATTGGAGTGAGGCTGCCACAAGCCAAGGAACTACCAGAAGATGGGAGAGAGGCTGGACAGATGCCTCCCTAGAGCCTTCAGGGAAACCAACCCTGCCAACACCTTGATCTCGGACTTCCAGCCTCCACAACTGTGAGAAAATAAGTGTCTGTTGTTTGAGTTGCCCAGTCTGTGGTACTTCGTTATGGCAGCCAGAGCCAACTAATATACCCAGCATATGGTCTATCCTGGATAATGTTCCATGTTGCGGAGGGTAAATTACACACAACAGCCAAAGGTCTGTGAGGATCACCATGGGAAATTCTGCTCTCTTGGGGAGCACTAATTGCATGTCAATGACTCCATTTCCAGATAAGGTCACATTCTGAGGGGATGGGAGTTAGGACTTTAGCATATGAGTGGAGAGGCACATTGTGGGCACTTGCCTCTCAATAAAAACAAACTCATGACAATACTGGCCTGCTTGTTCACATGGCCGGGGCTTGAAGTCCTATCCCCCTTTAGTGCAAAAGACCCTTGCCTCAGTCACAACACAAGTGCAGCACTTCTTGCTGCAGTAACGCCGCCGAGTGTCCCTGTGGCTTTTCACCATTTACGAATCCCTCTTGTCTGTCTTTGTATTGGAGCCTCTCAACTGCTGAGGACTCTGGCCTTTGGAGAAATTAAACGAATTCCCCAGATAGGGGGTGGGCCCAGCTTGGCGCCTCAGCCCACCTGTCCTAACTCACAGCCAGCACATGGGGGACCACATGTGTGTGTGGACCCCTGTTTTGGATTGTTGGGCTAACATCTTAGTGCCAGCTCTCTCAGCTGTGTGACTTTGAGCAAGTGACTCAGTCTCTGTGTTTCATCTCCTCTCCTGTGGTTGGGTAGATTTAACACCTAGCTCCCACAGTTATCGTAGGCAGAGAGCCCACGTGCACACAAGCCTACACTTCGTGCACACAAAGTAAAGACAATTTTTTCTTTAATAATTCAGTGTTCTGTGGACACAGAAATGGGGTGAGTGTCATTCACACTCTTTGAGCTAAGTATATCAACTTAGGCATTCTAGACAGTGACTGTAATAGCCAGGAAAGTCAGCTAACCCAGCTTCTGTTATGAGAGAGCTCACTGATTTCCACCAACCTTAGCCAGACATTTTGCTACCAGATAAGTATGTATCATATTTACTCTCACTCTGTATTTTGGGACAAAATTTTTCTTGTGTATCTGTAGGAGAGATTGAGCCACTTGTGGAAATGAGGCTGGTCAGGAAAGAGGTTGTTGACTTGTGTCCATACAATACTCAGTAAAGTTAATTTTGTCAAAGCAATTTCTAGATAATCAAATGATGCACACGACAGTCTCAGAACGGTGAAACATCCTGCGCCTGTTGACAGGCACTGTGGCTCAGCCTAGATAGAGTCAGGTCTTAAGATGCAGCCTCTTCCCATCTCTTCCTTCCATGGGGCGGCTCCCAACATCTGCCTTCATCTGCGGCAAGACACAGTGTGTGTCCCAGCCCTTTTCTGGATATTTCCTCATGTCCTTGTTTGCTTGGAGCATACGGGGGACACACAAAGAGTCTTTAATTCCCCTGTGGGTGGCAATTAGAAATCATAGCATGTATCTGTTTAGGACTCCTCCAATAAAAAAGCGACAGAAAACTCCAACTCAAACTACCTTAATCTAAAACAATGAGAACACATCGAGTCTCATAATGAAAGGCCCAGTGATGGCCTAATCACATTTACACTAAGCAGGGACTGGCCAAGCTGAGTCAGACCCACAGCTGCAGGGTCTGGAGAAGATCAGTGGGTATCCTCCATGTGGTGGCTGTGAGCTGGATGGGGGCTCCTGATATTGGCCCATGTCACCCTGCCTGACCTGGCCAAGCCACGTGACCATGGTGGGAGGAGCTGGTCGCTGGTTTCCCCCACTCCAGCAACCACAGGGGCATCAGGCAGCTGGAACCCAAGAGAAGGGTCCTGGAACTAAAGGAGCTACAATGGAGGAAGGGATTGGATGGCCAGTCAGCAGACGGCCATGAAGGCAGCAGGATTGGATCTCACTAATTTGGTGTCCACAAGCAGTGGACACCAGCCATGGACAAGGGTAGAAGAATCTGGATGGCCCAGGAGGGAGTCTATGGTAGAAGGCTGGAGGCTGTGCCACAAGTATGGCCCAAGTACTGAGCTTTGGACTGATTACTGTAAATATGGTCTCACTCAACCTACAGCTGGAGATGCCTCTGGAAGCTCCGGCCCCATATGTGATGAGGGCACCGATCTCCTGGATTCCATGAGTAAATATGATTGTCAGATGGGGCTGGCCTCCTGTGATTCCCAGTCCTGTAGACTTGCAAGGGGTCAACAGAACATCCTTATACCATCTATTTTAGGAAAACCAATGTCCCCAATATCTGGGATAGGTGGGGCTTGCATTTTTTGATGGCCTTCGCCCCTTGTCTTCTCCCTCGGCGCCACCTTCACTTTGCTCTTTTATTTCCTGAGTCATTGCATAGCAAAGGTCTTCTGCATAGCAAACTTCACAGAGGACAGGAGATGGAGGGGCCACAGGGGAGATTTTTTTTTTTTAAATTGGAGTCTCACTCTGTCGCCCAGGTCGGAGTACAGCCTCCATCTGCTGGGCTTGGAGATCCTTCCACCACAGCCTTCCAAGTAGCTAGAACTACAGGCACACACTACCATGCCCAACTTATTTTTTTAGTTTATTGTAGAGATGAGATCTCACCAAGTTGCCCAGACCGGTGTCGAATCCCTGGACTCAGGCAGTCCTCTTGCCTCAGCCTCCCAAAGTGCTGGGATTTCAGGCTGAGCCACTGCCCCGGGCCAAGATATTTTTAAACTGAACATGAGACATGGATGTCCTAAGACTTCATCTGCCAAGTGTCCATTGACCCCAGTGTGTTACAACCTTGAGACCCCTCAAGCCCTTCTGAGACCCTTCCTCTTCCCTTCTCCCTTTCTCAGAACAACAGATGCCCTAGCTTCTCGGATGTCCAGCAAAAGCTTTCACATCCCAATACTATCCTTAGGCAGAGACCTGCAGCCTCTCTGTTCCATCCTGTCCAAGCTCTTGGATGAAGAGAGTGGGTTATTCTAGCCTACCCATACCCGCTTGGGTTTTCCTGAGAAAAGCTGTCTTCCCTGATGTGCACCACACACCACTCAAGAGCCCAGAGTAGGTGCATCTTGTGCTTGGTTTTTTTCATTGTAATTTCTTTCTACTAAATTCAAAAGAAATTAGATTCACTGTAGGTACGCTGGGGAGCCCCAAATCTCCACTCCCGTATTTCCTAAGAATGAAGGTGAGCTCTCCAGTCTGCTGGTGAAGTGGTGGCTTATCTCTGTGGGTGGGTTGCTACAGTACAACCTGGGTTATGATGATGTCACTCCCATGGGGGACTTTGCCATTTCCCATTTCCGGAGGTCCTTTCCTGTATATGGGGTTTCCCTGGACAAGTTTTTGCCTGTCTCAAATTGTCTTGGCGATGACTGCTGACTTTATAAAGGGTGCTCAGTCTTCGCCTCATTCTCCGCGAGGGTGTGTTTTCAACTAGAAAGTATCCAGGGGCTGTGGTATTGGGAGAAAAGCATCAGCTGCCTTCAGATTCCTTCCCTGCTGTTCAGGAGCATTTGTTCAACAAAGCTGCAGCACTCCTGTTCCCTTCCAGTACCTACTGGTTTATTTTAAACTATGTCCACACAGTTCTCTCAGTAAGGATATTTGTTGATAATATTTGAAGTCTGCTGGGCAGAGTGTATCAGTCAGGACTTTTCAGAGAAACAGAACCAATTGTGTGTGTGTGTGTGTGTGTGTGTGTGTGTGTAAAATGAGATGTTAAGGAATTGGCTCCTATGATTATGGAGTCTGGCAAGCTCAACTTCTGCAGGGTGAGAGAATCAGGAGGCCCAGGGAGAACCCAGAGACCTGGGGAAGAGCCCATGTTACAGTTCAAACTCAATGCCCATCTGCTGGAGAATTTCTTCTTCCTTGGGGGAGGTCAGTCTTTTGTTCTCTTCAGGACTTCAGCTGATTGAGAGAAGCCCACCACATTAGGGAGTGCAATCTGCTTTACTCAAAGTCCACTGATGTAAATGTTAATCTCATCCCAATACACCCTCACAAAAACAACCAGAATAGCGTGTGGTCACACATCTGGGCACCATGGCCCAACCAAGTTGACCCATGACCCTAACCACCAAGGGGAATTTGACCAAAGTCCCCAGAAAGCAAAACACTGTCAATTTGGTGATTCTATTTTCCTGAATCAAGATCAGGCCACATAGACTGCCAGTGGGCAATTGTTTGAAGTTAGGAACATCCTCCCAAACCCAAGACTTGAAGCTTGATGAGATGACGGTGAAATGGGTGTGGTGTCCTTCTTTTGAGTGTTCCTGTAAGGGTGGGAAGGAGGACAAAACCTTCCAGAACAGAATCTCATTATGGACACAGCATAGTGGAGGACTGTTGCTTGGCAGAGACTGTTGAGAGATAAAGGCTTGGGAGGCAAAGACCAAGGCAGGGGATAGAAAACCACAGATGTCTTGAGCCTGTCTCCCTCTCACCAACATCCTTGTTTTTAAAGAAATAGGATAGGGCTTTCCTGGTCATGGGCCCCCCTGATGTTCTGCCAAGCGTGGTGAGCTCCAGAAACATGCACATCCATGACAAACTCACCCTGGGCTCTCCCTGATACCTCTTTCTAGCTCCCCCCACCGCATCCCCCAAGCTGAACTGGGATGTGTGTACTTTTTTTTTTTCCTGAGTTGGATGGAGTCTCACTCTGTCATCCAGACTGGACGACCACTGCAGCCTCAACCTGCTGGGCTCCGGTGATCCTTCCATCTCAGCCTTCCAAGTAGCTGGAACTACAGGCGCGAGCTACCATGCCTGGCTAATTTTTGATTTATTGTAGAGACGAGGTCTTACCAAGTTGCCCGAGTGGGTCTCGAGCCTGCGGGCTCAGGCAATCCACTTGTCTCGGCCTCCCAAAGTGCTGGGATGACAGGCTGAACCACCAAGCCCGGCCGACGAGTTAACTTAAAATGCAAAAACACTGGTCTGTCGTGGCATTTCATCTCCTGACTTCTTCCACAGAACAAAGATCAAAGAAACAATGATTATTTCCCATGCCTGGATTCTTTTCCTTTACTATCGCGTTTGGGACTTATTCATGGGACAATTGTAGCTAACATTCCTTAGGAAGCATGCAGTGTTCTAGCCTAAGCCAGAGTTGGATAGAAGAAGGTTAGCAGAATTTGACAGATGAAACTGCTCCACATTATAATACCACATTGGTTTTCTCTGAGTCCTACCCTTCTCCCATGCCATGCCAGCCCTCTGGGGAAATCACTGGTAAGAACTCCACAAAACACAAATCTGTGTACATCACCTTCCTGCTTAAGATCATCAAGTAGTTGCCTGTGTTCAGGTTTCTGCCCACACTGTGACCTCATTTTCCTTACTGCTTGCTCACGTCTGTGGCCATGTTGGCATTATTTTTGGCCTCTCAAAGCAACAGAGCTGGTTGCCATCAACAGGCCACTGCATCAAGTATTCCATCCACTGCAAATGATCTTTCTTCAGATCTCTCTAGGTCTTCTCCCCATTCAGCTCACTGTTGATAGCTTACCTCCCAGAGAGATCTCCCCGAACTCCCTGACTTATCTACCTGCTTTTTAAGATTCTAAATACAATTATCTTATTTCTTAATGCAGAAACAGAAAACCAAGCATCGCATGTGCTCACTTGTAAATGGGAGCTGAACTAGGGAGGTGCAAAGGCATAGGGAATGGTATAATGGACACTGGACGCTCAGAAGGGCGGGGAGGGAGGGAGGACACATCCTCTATCGGGTACATCATGCACAGGTAGGGGTAGTGTGTGCACTTAAACTCAGACCTCTTTGCCACTAAACAATGTGACCATGTAGCCAAAAATAAAGCTATTGGAAACAAATTACTACGTTCTTCAATTATTGATTGTCTGAATCCTTCACTTCGGCCACGCCTCCAACTGAATGAAGATCAAAGGAACTATCGTTTATTTTTTGTCGTATCCCAAGGCCTAGAGTAATTAATGCGTAGTAAGTTCTTAATGCAAATTGTTAAATGTGTGAATACAGTATAATAAAAATGGTGAGGAAAAAAAGTTTCTGCTCCTAAAAATCACTAAAAGAAGAACTTTAAAAATGTTCCTCTAACAAAACTCTTTGAATTTGGACGTTTCTAGACTCTCGGACGAGTTGTAATATGTGAAATTCTCATGTGCTTTGATTGGTAAGGGCCTATATTTCAAATATACCTAGTGGGATTATTCTTTGTCTCTCCCTTTTAATTATACCTTTGTCTCTGGGAGGCAATAACAGGCTTCAAGCAAAAGTACTCCCAGGCAGAGGAATCGGTAAGCCATTAGCAGAGAGCTAATGGCAACACATAATCCCAGTCAGTGGTTAAACTCTGAATGTTAGCTCTCCACCAGAAAGTGGGGAATGTGGTTCATTGAAAACATTTTTACTTTTAATACAAGGCACTCTATGAAATTTTCTTCCTTTCTCATTAATCATTCCCTTAAAACTGATGCAGACACTTAAAATGCAGATAATATGAAATGTAATGGCTTTACTGTCTTGACTATGTGTTATGCTTTGCTTGTATTGATTATTCAGTGATGTTTGCCTAGATGACCAACCATGCTCTTTGTTTTGGGCTTGCAGGGGTTGATAAAATGTACTACATGGAACATGTGGTATACACAAAGATAGAATACACCTGTGCTGAATGACCAGGATCAGGTGTCTTGCCCTCTTCCATTTATATAAGTGGTGTCTTCCAAGTAACAGTCTCAGAACTCTGCTCTGTTTATACTGCCTTTCACACAAAGTATTCAGTTTCCAGGTTTTTAAAACCAAATACGATAGTATGTCATTGGGCAATACACAGGTGAAATAACATTGTCTGTGAGGTTAATGACTACCTCGGTAGCTTAGGCTGGAAGTGCTGGGCATTTGTCTGGACATTCATAGGTGTTTAGGGCAAAACTTTGGGCCAAGAAAATGCATGGTGCCATGCTGCTTCCAGCATCGCCTTGGGCCACTGATGGTATTGCTGCTGGTCATTCACAAGGATAGAGGTCACTCTTAGGTCAGACTGTCCTCAACAGAATGCTGCCTCTTTTTATTTTCTTTCTTCTTCTTTTTTTTTGGGGGGGTGAAAAGTAAGCCTCTTGAGTCTTTCACTCACCAGAAGATTCAGATGCACACGAAAGTGACAACATTCTGAAGAATATGCTTTAATTTCCAGAGACAGTAGATTCTAACACTTTAAGAAGGAAGAACATATTTTTCTAACTATAATACAAAGGAAAGAATGTCTCACTGTCATGCAACCAGGACTTCATAATACCATGAAGTATTTGAATCTCCTATTTGAGACTGGGCCCCTGGCATTAGGACTGATTCATTTACCTCCTTAAAACATCATTGCTGTAGCTACACAGGTACCTGGGAAAGAAAAAAAAAACCTTAGAATAATTACTTGCAAATTATTAATTAATTATTCTTAGCAAAATGTCTTCGTCTCTTTGGGTTGCTATAACAAAATACCATAGACTGAGTGTCTTATAAATGACAGAAAAATATTTCTCACAGCTCTAAAGGCTGGGAAGTCCAAAACCGAGGCAGAGTTGGTGTCTGGTGGGAGCCCACTTTCTGGTTCATGTTCAGCACTTTCTTGTTGTGTCCTCACATGGTGGAGAAACTGACTGAAATTCTCCAGGCCTCTTTTAAGGGTAGTAATGTCATTCGTGAGGGGTCTGGCCTCAAGAGCGAATCACCTCTCTAAGCTCCCACCTCCTAATACTGTCACTTTTGGGTTAGGATTTCAACGTGTGTGCAGGCCAAGGAGGAAAGTTGATTTCATTATTCCAGTTTGCATTATCATATGTATTAATGCATATCTGGGTGTGCTCCCATTCACACATACTTTACTGACATGTTCACCTTTATCATGCCACTATGAATTAGGGTCTTTACTATCTTTCAATATTTTACCTTTATTATCTTTCGATATTTTTGTGCTTTGATCAGTCCTTATAGAAACACACAACATATTTGAGAGTCTAAAATTCTCTCTACCGGTAACCTAGACTAGTCATGGGAACCTAAGTGAATGAGAGTGGAACAACAATATTTTCTTTGGTATTTAGAATATTAGCTTCTGAAGAACTGCGTAAGGTGGGCATTTTTTCCCTAATGAATAGGGAAATGTTTAATTTATAATAAAATTAGTGTGAGGTGTGTGTGTGTGTGTGTGTGTATGTTTTACTCAGATTTGTTTTGTTTTAGGGGCAGTTGTGAATCAGCTCCAGGAAGATGAAAAGCCAAGCATGGTCTAGTTTATTAAGTGAAAACCACAACTGTGAAATAAAGCCCAAGGATATAGAAATAAAAGAGTGAGCAGCTGTGAAGTGAGCTGCCAGGTAGGCAAGGATAGAGATTGTCTTGTTGGAGCTGGTCTCTGGCCTGAGAATCTGATGAAGGCAAGCGGGGGAAGATTCTGAACCACCAGTGAAGGGAAATCTGAGAGGCGGCTCTCTGTCGAAGTAGCAACATGAATTGTGTTTTAAAACAGCACGTTCCCTATGCTCAGGAATGCATTTTAATGCATATAAGGAACATTTGGATGGAAAACATGTACCGAACATATTTCCATCATTACCGGAGATGCAAAACTTGCAGCTGTTTTCAAATGGGGTGGCACATGGCAATACTTGTCATTTTTGGATAAATAGGTGAACCATGTACAGTCTCATCACCACATTCTTGCAGTTTTAGGTAGATTGGGAGAGGTGATGATGTTAAAAAAAAAACAAGTGCTCTGTGTTTTTGAAAACAAATGAACAAACAAACAAACCCCAATCCCGATATTCTGCAAAATTTTCCACGGGAACTAACAGACCTTAATGAAACAAACAGAGTGAGAGTGAGGACACCCACTCCCACCAGTGCAGTTTTGTGACCAGAGCCCTAACCAAAAGAGGAGTTGGTGTGCCAGGGGTGGGTGGGGGGCGACATATAACAGACCCACCCCTCAGGCAGGCAATTCAGTATGGCTAGAGGCAGCCACAGAGAATACCAAAAGCATGCAGAAAAAGACAATGGAAATGCTGGCAACTCTTTTTTTTAAAACATATTTTTTTATTTTAAAGTTGTGGGGTACAGTTAAGGGTTAAGTATACAAATATTCATCGTTCAGTCACCCTTGTTGATAAGGGGTGTTCCTCCATCCCCAGACAGATATTGACTACCATTAATCCCACCGCCCTTGCCCTCCCTGTCCCACCCCCCCCCCTTAGATTTCCACCATTGTCAATCCTTTACTTATAGTATTACGATAGATGTTCAAGGTCCACTTATGAGTGAGAACATGTGATACTCAGATCTTTGTTTCTGCGAAAGATCACTCAGGATTATAGACTCTAGTTCCATCCAGGTTGCTGCAAAATTCATGATTTTGTTCTTTTTTATAGCTGTGTAGCATTCCATCGTGTATATGTGCCACATTTTATAGATCCAGTCCTCTTTTGCTGGACAGCATGGTTGGTTCCAGGTTCTTGCTAATGTGAACAAGGCTGCGATAAACATATGTGTGCAGGTATCTTTTTTGTAGAGTGATTTGAGTTCTTCAGGGTATATTCCCAGTACCAGATTTAATGCAATACCCATCAAATGACCAGCAACATTTTTCTCAGAGCTAGAAAAAGCAATATAGGAATTCATATGGAAACACGAATGATCAAGAATAGCCAGAACAATCCTCAGCAAAAAAAAAAAAACCAAACAAACAAAGCAGGAGGTATCACATTACCAGACTTCAAACTTTACTATAAAGCTATAATAATCAAAACAGCTAGGCAACTCTTAATTAGGGTAGGACTGGCAGGTAGATGGAAGAAGAGCTCTGAACCAGAGGAGCTCCTCTGAAGGAGTGCTCTGGGGGACTGCATGTGAGCTTGGGTGTGCCCCCGGGGAGGGAAGTCCTGGGACAGGACATGTTTATAGTTTTATCAAAATGAGACTGAAAGAGTTCCTGCTGCCTGGGCTGCTATAGCTGAGGGTTTATCCTTCACTGCTAAGGGTTCTGTATCTACTCCTGCTTTTCTGGTTCCCTGGCTTATATAAAAAAAAATCATGTATGAACTAGAATATGCCCACATTATACTGACATAATTCCTCTATTTTCCAATCGTGTATGAACAAACTGGTGTTGTAGAAACACATTCTGCAACAGAATAGACTGTTTAGTCGTTTGGACTTTTGTGAAGAAAGAATTGGACCCTAGACTGTTAGATTTATGGGGATCTTAGTAGCTATTTAGCAAGTCTCATTTTGTAAGTCATAAAACAGATAATTAGAAAAATGGCATGTTTTGTGCGAGGCCCTGTAGTAATTTAGTATTTACCGAGAAAATAAAGCCATAGCCTTGACAGTACTTTATACATTTATAACAGGTGATAAAAATAACGTAGAATTTAAGAAGCCTTCTAATTTAGGCAATTTCAACAGCATTTCATACTTACAATTGTGTCACAGACAAATATTCTGCTTTTTTGGGGAGAGTGTCAAAGCTAAAATTGTTCTGGACAAACAGGCAGGGAAGACTTTATTCAAGACGATTGCAATGGGCAGAGATGCCAAAACTGAACCTGAGCCCAACCCCATGAAAGCAGAAGGCGGGAAGTTTCTAAGGGCTAGAATGAGGGAACTGTGGTCCACCTTTATTTGCTAATTGGTCTTACCCAAAGGAAAAGTAAACTTTCATATATCACGATAAAGTTTGCTTTACACTTGAATCAAGGCTCTCACTATCTCACAAAGACAGGCTCCTGCCCTCCCACAGGGACTGGGAGACAGGGGCATACCTTGATGATACATTTCGCAAGGGAGGCACCCAAGACCCTGTGAAAGGCAGTCTTGGGTGGTAAAACCAGGCAAGAGGCTTCCAAAAAAAAGTACATCTCAAATGAACAGGGAAAGAATTTACACTTATGCGTTTTCTCAAGTAAATGCTGTAAGAAAAGGGTCAGGAACCTCGTGTCAGAAAGAAGTCTGTCCAAAGTTTAGTCAAGATGAGGGAAATGTTGAAACCATCTTGGTTAGGAGTTTATACCTACGTCTCCTTTTTTTATAAAAAAAATCATGTATGAACCAGAATATGCCCATATTATACTGACATAATTCCCATCCCAGGGTTAATTCATCTGTTTGAGATGGTGATAAATTATCATTATTTGATTATTCTAGCTCTCTCTTCAATATTAGGTCTAGTATAATATGTATTTGTTTATTCCATTAAAGGAATTTGATGCTCTTGTACTTTGTTAGCAGGAAGGCAAATTAATATAATTGCTTGTGAGGATAATTTATCAATGTGTATCACAAGCTTGAAAAGCATTCGTACTCTTAGACTTCTAAATTCCACTCTAAGAAATAGTTTTATAAAAATAATCAGAGATGTCCTGAAATAGGCACACAGCTATGATCGCAACATGGCTATGATTGCTGTAACAGTGAAGTCCTGGAAATAACTCATGCCAGAAGTCGAAGATAGCTAAAGACAAAAACTAAAATTAAATTGCACTTATGTTATTATGGAAATCTTTAAGCTATTAAAAATGAAAGTTAGGAGAAATACATGTTGATGCATTTTAAGCATGAAAAAATATTTTTCTAGTTTTCATAAATTTAGGTATAAATACTAATATGTTCAAGGAAAATATCATAAAGTCATTTATAATATAATTTTTCTACTCGCTAAAGGTTTATACTCTCATGGTCACCTCCTTTTGTGTTATTCCTAAAAATCGATATGTATTTCTTAAGAACCCTGTCGTCTAGCCTTTTGCTCTTCATTTCACTACATCAAAACGTGGTGCACACTTCTCTTTGATTTCTTCTAAGTATCATCAAGACCTGCAGTTGTGCGTAACAGACCACCTGTACTGACTGTTTCAGGGCAAAGGAGAAGCATTATAGCCCCTCAAGTTTTCCACCTAAAGTCAAATGGCAGCATCTCTCTTCCCAAATGTCCCTTAGCCATTTCTTCCAGGCATGGCTTCCAGATGGCTTTTCCTTTTGCACGGCTGCTTTCTGCCAATCCCTTTGTTCTTCTCTCCAGACTTCTCCACCACCATCATTTCTAGGTAGTTTTTATTATTTATCATAGATATGTCTGGCAGTATCAAATTCTTTGCTGTGCAAAGCTATTTAGCATTTTCTTAGTTTCTCTGTCTTCAGAAGCATGCCCCGGGCTGCCTTAATAAAAGCACAGTGACTCTTTTTAAGAGGAGAATGAATATCTTTTTTTTTTTTTAACTATATACTGATAAACATCATGCATTTTGAATCTACACAAATTCTACATTTCCCTGGTTCTTTCGTCTTCTCTCCAATAGAGCCCTGCTCTTACCCCCAAAGTCTGATTTCCTATTTTCTGCAGTCCCCTGTGCTGATGTTAGAGCTTTGGAAGCATCCATGCAGGTTTGTGGTTCTGACTGCCAAAGGTACATGAGAAAGCCATACTCGTTTTTGTTAAAACAAAGATAATACCTCATTGTGTTATATCAGCTGGAAATAAATAAAAATAGAACAGACTTGCATCTGCAATTCCTTCCTGAGATCTTGGAGATGGTAGTCTTTGGTCATTCATTTGAAGTATCCTGCTCCCTGGGATTCCATCAGAGTTGGACCTTTGGGTAACCTGAATGACTACTTTCGTGACAGACCTGGTGTCTTTCTTTGCTGACAGCTTGCTTTCTTAGTAGATCTAGTTGATTGTGTCTTCTTCTTTCCTCAGAACACACTCTCTCATGATTCCCAGGAAGCTTTTCAAATGCTCTTGGAAATTAAATCCTGTCTACACTAACCTAACAGTTTATTAGAGCAGTTTGAAAGTGTGAGTTTTGATGAGTAGTTAACCTTATAGACAGGAAAGAAATACATCAAAACTTTGAGTTGTTATCTTTAAGTGGTAAGGTAATGAATCTTTTTTTTTGATTTTCTCAATTTTCCATATTTTTTTTTACATTGAATATGTATTACTTAAATAGTCAGAATAGTTAATACATAATGATAAATATCAAAAATGTAGGTACTTTAAATACAATATACTTTGATCATTTTATAATGTTTTTAGACAGATGGATGATATTCTCTTTTATGTAACATAAAATTAGTCTGAACACAATTATCCTAATTACTCAAACACAAGCCCTTCTGTGGGTGAATATGAGTGGTCCACTTTATGCAAAATAGTTGAAACTCTCACTGCCAAAGGTACATGAGAAAGTCATGTCCGTTCGTGTTAAAACAAAGATAATACTTCATGTTTTTCTTTTGCAAGGAAAGCTTAGCCATGGAGAATTACATATTCTTGCACAACTGAAGTGCATGTTGTCAAACCCCTTAGAGTTGTGTGCCGTGTTACATCTATGGGGACCAGGCATTTCTGAAATAGAAAGGTAAAATCCCATCCATTAAAAATAAAAAGAAAAGCTTTTCTAAATTCCTTCTCTCTTTGACTCAGCTGTACTCCTTGGCATGTGTTGGATGAACGGCTGAGCTGTGGGGTCTGAGGCTGGTGGTGGTATGGGAGCTCATGGCTGGACTTCAAGCTGAGAGGCATGTCTGCTTCTACTTTTCCTTCACTGAACCATAGTGGGATTATTTGCAGAAGGGGAGAGAAACAGTTCAGGCGGATGAGACAGAAGGCTCTACTTCCCACCCCCTGTGAGTCGCTTGGATGACTTATCACCTATCGTGATGTCATCATGCCACCAGTACTGATGCTCTGACCACTGGTTTAGCAGTGTTGGATGGTGACAGCTGCTGCGTTTGGAGAGTTAAAAACTGGCTGTGCATTGACTGAGACGTCACAGCCTTAGGGAGCTCTGCAGTTGCCTGTTTTGAAGACAGTTAGGATACAACGATGTGAGGAGACACATTTTTCTGGGAGGTCACACCTCAGGAATTCAAGATGGGCAATCTCAACGTGGCAACATGAGAAATGGAAATTATAATTTTATTGTTAAATATCATGTGCCCCTATTTTCTGCCCCAATCTGGGGATGGGAGGGATCCAATATTAATAGTAAATATATCCTTGTATTAAGCATTACATTGCACTTTGATGGGGAGCAAAGATGGACAAGATATTGTCCCTATTCTCCAGAAGTTCACAAATGAAATGTCTTTTGCAATATATGAACTGCTATAGAAGAGATATAGTAAATGCTAAGAAAATATACAAAATCATGGGTGAGCTTAAAATATTCAGTCACTACGTGCTTCATGAGAGAAGAGATCACTCTTATCTTAGCGAGATTATATATCCATACCCAGAATGGTGTACTGCTTATAGTAAAATACAAATTAACAAAACAAAAATTTATGTGTAAAACTCCAGGCTATGGGATATAGAAGAGGAAGCATGTATAAAACATAACTAGGATGATGAAGAAATGACAGCATCAGGCAGATACGTAGCAGTGCTGACATTCTGGTGTATATGTTTTGAAATCTTTTGATAGTAACTATTTAATCAATCAATCATTCTGAGTCAGGATATTTTAGTATAGGTTAAACATAGGTAGATACATTTCTGGTAGGCAGTTTAAAAATAGGGAAGCGTTATATTTTGCCAGATACATTAAATAGTTATATTTCTAGACATCTTTCCTAAAGGCTTCACCACCCAGAAGGCTGAAATGTGGACTTGCCAGCCCACCCCACCCCCACAGCTCATCAAGGAAAAGCCCATCAAAGGGTAGAGATGGTGCATCCCATTTATAGTTTCCATTTATAGTTTAACATAATAAGGACTAAAAATATATCAAATTCCCTGTTGAAGGTAAAGTCTCATCCTCAACCCTTTGTTTATCAAAGATATAGAAATGGTAATCAGCCTGCCTTTCCATCCACAGTTTGGCATAATAACCAATAAAGTCTATCCAGTCTTCTGTGAAAGGCAAAATGTGTGTTCTGGGAAGAGGCCACCTCTAAACTCAACAAAGGTGGAAAGATGGTAGCATTCTTTCTATAGCATACAGCTCACCCTCTATAGCATGATCATCATTGTGAAAATATATCAAGCTTTTTGTCAAAAGCAAAAAAGGGTGATTTTTCTTTCAAGACATTGTACTGGCCGCTCTGAAATTCTTTTCAGTAGTGAGTTAAAAAACTCATAAGCATTATGCTGTGCCCCACCAGGCAACAATGCTATCTATATGTATTTTTTTCTGTATCATGCTATCTGTAGGTGCTTCTTTTTTAGTAGAATGTCACATGATCTATCCGTTGAATAAATATGTATCTAAAACATCATGTATTTTGTATCCTATCAAGGAGAGCTATATGCATTTTTGCCAGGCTTTGGGGAATAAGTAAGTCCAAATTGAGAGAGATGTATATATACATGTCATGCACACAGAAAGAAAGACGATTTGGGTAGCTGGTTCTCTTTGTCATTTGGATGTGGCCTTGCATGCTTACCAAAAAAAAAAATTGAAAAGACATAATAGTTATATTTGGCGGCCATCTTTTCATAAATTTTAAAATAGTGGGATACAATTCAGGGTTAGGTATACAAATATTCATTGTGCAGGTACCCTTGTTGATGAGATGTGCCCACCCTTCCCCAGACAGATTTCCACTACTGCCAGTTCCACCTCCTCACCCCCACCCCCCGCAGCAGTTTCCCACTACTGTCCATCCTTTTCTTATATTTTCACGATTGTTGTTCAAGCCCCACTTGTGAGTGAGAACACGCGATACTCAGTTCTTTGTTTCTGTGAAAGATCACTCAGTATTATAGACTCTAAGTCCATCCAGGTTGCTGCGAAGTTCATGTTGGCCATCTTAATCCTTTGAAAGATCAGTCCTTGTGGTTGTGGTTGCGGTACAGTTGTTGGAATTGAGGTGCTTCTCTTCCTTCGGAATGCAGTAGCAGTTTTAGAATCCACTTCGTCCTTGATGTAAGAGTGACGAGGACAGCCATAAAGGCATAAAGGTGAAAAGCTCTTCGACTCAACTTTCATCCCCAGAAAACCAATGTGCTTGAATAATTTCTTATAATTGCCATTGACTTCCACCTATTGTGGATGGTTTATTGATGTTCTTACCCATTATTCTATTGGGATATGCATTTTTATATTAAATTCCATATGCTCTTTATACACTTAAGGCTACTATCTATTTGCTGGCTTTAGAGGTTGCAAGTACTTGTTTTCAGGTTGATGTTTACCTTTTATTTTTCTTATAGGATTTTTGGATATACTGTATATTAAATAGACCCTAGTGACCCTAAAAAAAAGCAAAAACAAAAAACATTGCTTAATACTGTTGAATATTTCAATGCTTTCCTTTATGATTTTGCCTGTAGTGTCATGCTTAGAAAATATTTTCTTTTTCTAAGTGTATTTAAGAGCTCATCTGTATTTTCTCCAGTCTTTCCTTTAAGGAACATGGGATAAGTCACCATTTCAAGTTAGTATTTGTAATCCTTAATAGCTTTGATGGTTTTTTACATACAGGTTTTATATTTTTGTTGCCCTGTTATTTTCAGACATCGGGATTTACATTTTTATTTTGAGTATGGTAAATACGTTTTGATTTTTAAAACTTGTTTAAGGTGAAAAAGAAAGATGTGGAAAGAGCTATGTATGTTATCTGGACCGGCTCCTTTTGTGAGCTACTTATTCAAATAATTTTTCTGTTGATCACACTGGACTTTCCAGAAGACAACCATATAATCTATACATGTTGGGTGGTTTAATTTTTCTTTACTTTTATTTTTCTTATTTCTTGTCATGGTTAAGAATTATTTTTAAATGCCATGCCTTTTTCACTCTTAAGTTCTTTGATTTGACTTACCACCTCCTCTAGGAAACATTTGGGGCTAAGTTTTCATTTTTAGGAAGGAATATATGTTGTAAACCATCTGGAGTGTTGAATATCAATATTAACTTGATTGGGAGTAGCATTTCAGGTCACAACTTTTTGTTGTCAAATTGATGTAGACCTCGTCTCAATAGTTTGCCATGTTGTGTCATAGCAGCTTCGCAGGTCACCCTAATTGGTTCTTTTTTATTGGTAATATTAGTACAATCAGATACATCACCTACAGCACCAACAATCTTGAAACCATTTGCCCTGTGTCCCATCAAGAAAATAGGCCCTTGAAAAAGATCTTTAGAACTAAAGATGGGTGAGGTGGCACACATCTTTAATCCTGGTATATCGGGAGGCAGAAGCAAGAGGATTGCCTGAGCCCAGGGCTTCGAGAGCAGCCTGGGCAACTAGGTGAGACCTTGTCTCTGAAATTGAAAAAAAAAGTGAACTAAAGATGGATATCATCTTTCCATCTATGCCATGCAAACTTATCTCCTTATAATTTGTCTTGTTTATAATAGCACTGCCTGCCCTGGTTAAACTGTTCAGAGAGTTGTGATGAAGAATATGATGATCAACTACATACTGAGGCTTTAGTGTATTCTCTGACCCTTATTAAGTACTTCAAAATAATTATCTCATTTCTTTTGCTACTCACATTGATTCTTGTCTCATGACACTATGCATACAAGGTTACATATGCAGATGAAATGGATTTTTGTCTGTTTTTTAATGAAGATTTTTAATAAGCTCAATGATCAAGAAATATTTGTGCTCTATTGATTGGAGCAAAGACTTCCCAGTGATTCCACATTGATTGGCCAAGTTGTTGATGGCTTTTCTGTCTATGTTTTGAAGAATGGGCACTAAAAAAAGAATAGGGTCTCACAACTACCCAGAGAAATCTCTGACTAGACTGCTCAGACATGGATTGAAAAATCTGGGACAGTTTTTGCTCAACTGCATATTTGTTTTTTTCTACTGTATTTATTCTGTCCTATTCTTAACAATGCCAATTATTAGTAGATTCATCCTTTTTTTCTCTATCCCTGAATTCCATCATCTCTTTTTCATAGTCTTCCTCTTTTTGTTTTTATTTGTTTTCCACTTTGGAGAAGCATTTCCCTTTTGTCCTTATATCAATAATTTAGATTTCTTTAATGCAGATGAGCATAGAGTTTTATATTTTTACCAATGCAATGTGGCTTGTAACACCACTTTATTCTTACTTTTTTTTAAGAAGAAATGGGCATCCTCTTTTGGTTCCTACCAGCTGTGAGAGCTTTTTTGCCTTCTTAATAAATTCTACTTTCTTAAAGAAAAAAGAACAGTTTTTTTTTCTTTTAGTCCATTATCTAGCCTACACTGTTACTCATTCAAGAGGGGATAGGTCCATAAAATAGGGGGAGTGACACAGCTGATGGAGATGCTAAGGCAGAGGACAGAAGAGAAGGCTCCTGATGGTCGTTTATTGTGATCACTAATGAGTAAGATGGAATCTGTTTGTACTCCCCTTATCATCATGGGTGCTTGATGCTTTTCTTTTCTTTTCACCTTTAACTTTTTATTTTAAAATTGTAGGGTACATTTCAGGGTTAGGCATACAAAAAGTCATTGTGCAGGTACCCTTGTTGATGAGGTGTGCCCCCCCTATTCCCAAGCAGTTTCCCACGACTGCCAATCCCACCTCCCCACTACTGTCAATCCTCTTCTTATCGTATTGCGGTGGTTGTTCAAGGTCCACGTATGAGTGAGAACATGTGATACTCAGTTCTTTGATTCTGCGAAAGATCACTCAGTATGACAGAGTCTAAGTCCATCCAGTTGCTGTGAAGTTCATGATTTTGTTCTTCCTTATGGCTGTGAAATATTCGATGCTTTTCTTTAGGATCCCGGGCTGGTTGATGAGCTCATCCTCTATTCAAAGTGAGAGTGTCAAGTGACATCTGTTGAATATGATTCTACCAGATTGAGGATTGTCCTTATTCCACCTCCTGGTTATTTTACCAGGTACAAGAGAATTTTTGCAGAAGCAGTTTGAAAGAGTCTTCAGTTTTTTACTTTGTATCATTTATATAACTTAGCATTTCTTCTGCTTCCTACTGTTAACTCTACCCCCAGGCCACAATGTACTGTTGGTTTCTCTTATACCTTTAGCCATATGAGATTACATGAAACTGTCTTTCCTAAAGGAATGGAGAAAACAATAACATTTGAGAGCAGAGGAAGAAGGGAATGAGTTTCAAAATAGTGTTGGTTGCTTATAAATAGGACTTCTCAAACAAAGAGCTTTCTTGTCCTCTGGATATTGTAGGCCCATGTCTCCGAGGAAGTGACCCAATGGGTGGGCTGAGAGAAATCTTACCTCACTCTCTTGATTCTGAATGAGTCTCGGAATTCATCCACACTGGGGGTAGCGAACGTTTTTTGGGGATTGTTGAAATCTGTCTAATATTCTCAATATTCTATGTTGTCTCATTGCCTCCTGTAATGTTTTACCTATACGTGATTGTGTTAGGGTCCAGATAGGGTGAGGGTGGATGGAGAGATGGAGAGAAGAAGGCAGGCGAGGCACAGCACCAGTCACCCAGAGATCTGAGCAATGCAAAGAATTGCAACACACAAAGAGGTGAAAAAAGAACGTTTATTTAAAAGTAAATTAGAGAGAGAGAAGGGAGAGAGAAGATTCACCTCCCCAAGGTGGGGGAGGGGGCCAAATCCAGGAAGCATGGCAACAGTCATAGCTCAAAGAGCACATGGACACCCCAGACTTTAGCAAGGCAATGGCCGCTGGTTGCTTGTGATTGAGTTCTTTTAACCATTCTCCTCGACAGGGGAGGATCATTAAGGTGATTGGGTGGTGGTCTGCTTCCAAGTCATTGAAAAGGGGCAGGCAAGAGCAGGTACTGACGTCAGGTGATGGGCAGCAGGCAGATGGGTGGGTTAGTCACATGATTGCTGCCATGGTGGGACTTATCTGTGTCACATAGGTCACCAAGGGTGGATTGGGCTAACCTTGGGGGAAGGGATACCCACAAGAGACTTGTTAAACATTTGCAATTCACAAACACAGACATTTGCAGCTCACAAACTCCTTGACCAAAGGTGGTCCTATTAATCACTTTTATGATGTTGGCCAGCCAAAGGGTAATCTTTGATCTTCGGCCTTGACAAGGAACTTAAAAGTTTACTAGAGATTGTTATGTTAAACCATGAATGGCTGGGCTGTCCTAGTCTTGCATCTGAAGACTTGCTGAGGGGAGATGGAATGGGATAGGTTGCTTTTTCCGCAGTAGAATGTCTGAATGCTTTCTAATGTTATGCTGAGGCAAAAAAGACTAAACCCTTTCAGATTGTATTATTAAAAACATCATGTGTCAAATTATTTTTGGGTTTACACTGAGTACAAGTAAGTCATAAACCTCTGGCAGCAGAGGTTTATTTTGGATCACGTTCACATGCTCATGGTGCAACGCTGTGTATTAAATTATGTACTGGCAGGAACCATGTGGAATTCCTTTTTGTCAACCAAATGGTTCACTTTTTGGTTGTAAGTAATGGGCTTATGAACAATTTTCTGTTTTAACTTAGGCCACCAGAGGCTTAACTTTTTTTCGCTTAGTCCCAATTACCACCATTTTAATTCTGGTTTGCCATTGCCCATTTTAATCTGTAGCTTTCTACTATACTAAGCGGTTTCTGTGAATAAAGTAGCTTTGCTGATTTCAAAACCTTTCTAGTGAACCACTGAGTATGAGGGTCGTCTTGGAGGTCTCCAGACACCTAATGCACGTATCTGGGAGAGAAAATATCCTTCAAGTATCTTTTCAAAATAGCTTTTTGAAAATGAAAAGAGATAAAATATCAAGTCACTATGTTGTGGGAAAACAGGGAGACTGTGATATGGTGGCTATCTTAGGTTGCAATGGTTTATTAGCGCCCGGGTGACTCAGTAGGCTAATGTTCCAAGGCTGAGCAACCTGGAGACATAGGAGAGGGGTTTTATCTGTTAGTTTAGGTAAGGGAGGAAGCCGGGTTGTATGGCTATACATTTTTCTTTGGAATTTGCAAAGTTGTATTTAGCAAAACCAGATTTTCAAAGAACAAATTGCCTCCAGGGTATGCATGACAAATAGAAGCTGTAAACCGATAACTTCACAAAGGAAGGATGAGGGTAGGGAGCAAAGTTGTGAATTGATTACTACCTTGCACTTACAGGAAAGCAGCCTGTGGCTATTTGGATTTCTCACCTCCCATGTCTAGCAGGTTTGGAGCTTGCAGGTTGATTTTTAAAAAGGAATAATTTTAACTGTTTTTAGCCCCTCTCTGCCACAACTATTTCTACAGTGTGAACTTCCCAACTGTGGTTGGATGAAGGAAAACATTCACTCATTCATTTAACAAATACTAAAGGGGCACCTACTCTAAACCAGGAAATGCACTAGATATTGAGGGCATTGCAAAGAACATGATGGAAGATTCCAGGTTTCACAGAGTCCAGAAAAAAATGTATATATATAAAAAAAGCAAATAAATGAATGAATAGACAAGCATCAAATACTACAGGTAAAATTCATATGATGAAATGAAAAACGCATGTAGAAAGTCCACTGTAAGTCACTTTAATGTCTTCTTTGAGAAGACATTTGTTATTATTCTCCAAGGCATAGAATGATCTGGACCTTTCAAAAGCACAGGAGCAAACAATGCAAATGCCTTAATTTGGAAAAAAGACTTTCCTACTTCTTAAAAGAGGAAGGAGGCTGGTGTGGCTGGCTAGTACTGGCAAAGGGGAAAAAATGCTAGATGAGGTTAGAGAGGGTGCAGGAGACTTATCATGCAGTGCTTGTAGGCGAAAGGTAAGCTGTGGCAGGATGAGGCATATGCTCAAATATATTTCTTGTATGATTGAGTGAATAAACACAGAAACACATGTAGCTGATACGGGATCAGCAGTTGGCCTCACCTGGGCTGACTGAATGTCTCCCACTAACCCAGCGACAGGAAGGGGGTTAATAGCAGAGGTTTCCTTTTGAAAGGCAAGTTGCAACTTTAAAGACAGCCCGGTGCCAGGCAGGTTTTGTTTAAGAAAGGCCAAATGGCCCAAAGACTGGCCATTCAATGGAAATGCAAAAAGAGTAACTAATTCACAGACTTATCCAAACCCCTCTTCTGAAGTTGCCGTTTTACAACCCGGCAGTTCCTGAGAAACCATTTGTTCTTTGAAAAAATCTAATTTTGCTGAATACAACCTTGTAAGATTCCAAAGGAAATATGTAATCACTCAATATGAACCCCTCCCTTACCTAAACAAGGGTACAAGACCCCACCTTTCCGGTTCTGGGGTGCTCGACTTGGACGCATTAGACCCTCGGGTCCACTGGGATGGCCAGCGTAATAAAGTGCCACTTCCTATAGTAGTCTCGGTGTCACGATCTCTTTATTTTCCTGCTATAAAGCAACTTGCAGGTTAAGAGCAATGGGAAGGCATTTAAGACATGGAGATAGTTTTATATTTCTATAGCTGGACTTCATTTTTTGAGCCCCCTGTTGAGCTCAGTGTGAAATATGTAATAATCTCAGTCATCCAGGAAGGAGATCTTAGATCGTGTGTGTGTTGTAGAGGTGGGAGGTGGGGGTGGTGGTGTGTGCGACCCGTTCTACTTTTTGCTGGCTTCTGCTGTGGCATATTTTTTTCCGTCTTGTCCTTGGCTATGGCCCATGCAGACTGCTTCTTTTTGTCCCTCACATCAACTGTAGGGACTCTCTTGGGCTACTTCTCTCCTGTTTATCTCTCCTCTTGGAATACATGACATATTTTCCTGCTGCTCTTTTAATGTAGTCTTAGTGCAGCAGGGAGGGGCTGATAACATTTAAAAGTATTCCTTTTAAAAATCAACCTGCAAGCTCCAGACTTGCTAGACAATGGGATGTGAGAAAACCAAATAGCCAAAGGTCACTCTCCTGAAAATGCAAGATAGTAATCTATTCACAATCTGACCCCCCCCACCCCCATCCTCTCTTTGTGAAGTTATCGGTTTACAACCCTTGCTTGTCATGTGTACCCTGAAGACATTTTGTTCTTTGAAAATCTGGTTTTACTAAATACTGCCTTGCAAATTCCAAAGAAAAATGTGTAGTCATACAACCTGACCTCCTCCCTTACCTAAACTAAGGTATAAAACCCCTCTCCTCTTTCTCAGAGTTGCTCAGCCTTGAAGCATTAGCCTGCTGAGTTGCACCAGCACTAATAAACTGCTACTTCCTAAGATAGCCTCCGTGTCACAGCCTCTCTCTTTTCCTGCAACATTAAGGGGTTTCCCCTGTCCCCTTCTGTTGAGATATGCCAGGCAGCCTTTTCTTATTTCTAACTGGGATCGCCATGTGGGGCACAGAAAACACTGAGGCTTTATAACTCTCTCATATCCTATTTAGGATACAAGATCCCTCATCGTTCTCAGATTTCCCAAATATGTCTAGATTTGTGTTTCTTCCTCCCTGGACTTAACCCAGCAGGTAGGGATATAACCTGAATACAACCTGAAGCATTCTCTCAGTGTTCTTTCTGACTCCCTCCTAACCAAAGGACCTTTATCTATTCTAGGGTTAGGCAGTAAGCCTTTTCATCTGCTGTTTTCCAAATCATTTGTTTATAGTATAAACTTTATGCCCCGAAACAAATGAAACTCGGAATGTCTTTTTGTTTTCTCAAACAAATGCCTCTGCTGAGAGTTTGAAAAGACAAGTTTTTTCTTTTCCTTGATGCCATTTTCCCCCTCAGACAATAAGCATAAACCACCCTAGCTGCTGCCTGAGTTAGGGTGTCAAAGGAAATATGGTAAAAAAAAGAAAGCCACGTTTGTCAGTCTGAAATAACAGCTAGTTTACTAATGTCAGGCATTCATTAAGCATTTCCCATGCATTTAATTCAAAACAATTCTGCCAGGAAAATGCTGGGACCATCCTTACTTTATAGATGAAAAAATAAAGATACAGCAAAGAAAGTAACTTGCCCATAGCCACACAGCTAAGAAAGTGACAGATCTGAAATTCAAACCCAGGGAGAGAGTTGATCAGACTTACATTAAGTTCTCACTTCTCCTGCTGAGTGAAGAGTGTATGACAGAGGAATAAGAGAATCAGGGAAGCCAGTGAAGAGACTGTTGAATTGTGAGAGAAGTGAAAGTCTGGCCACCTTGTGAGTGGGTGTGTTGAACCATGGCACACAGAAAGAGAGCAATTCTCTCATGCATTCTTCAACCGGACTCGCGTGGAAGAGGCATCTCTACTGGGGCACAGCTCTGATTTCTTTCTTTTTTCACTTTTAAATTTTTTATTTTAAAATTGTGGGGTACAATTCAGGGTTAGGTATACAAATGTTCATTGTGCAGGTATGACGTGTGCCCCCCGCTTCTCCAAGCAGTTACCCACGACTGCCAATCCCGCCTCCCCGCCCTCCCCACGCCCCTGCAATTTCCTGCTACTGTCAATCCTTTCTTGTAGTATATTACAATAGTTGTTCAAGGTCCACTAATGAGCGGGGTCATGTGGTACTCAGTTCTTTGTTTCTGTGAACGATCACTCAGTGTTGTAGACTCTAAGTCCATCCAGGTTGCTGCGAAGTTCATGATTTGTTCTTCTTTATGGCTGCGTAGTATTCCAACTGTATATGTACCACATATTTTTCTCCAGTCCTCTTTTGATGGGCAGCATGATTGGTTCCTTGTTCTCGCTGTGGTGAACAATACAGCTCTGATTTCTAATGGCAGCAGTACATACACATGCAGTAGTTAAACAGGAGACCAGGATTTTCAAAACACAATGAATCTGAACTTGGCCAAATTAACTTGGCAAATGAGGTTGGGTTTTTTGTTGGCAAAATTTAGGCTATTTGGAATATTAAATGGTTCTGTCAACATTTTCTTTTGTATTGGTCTGGCATCGATTAGATTATTCTTTGATGCTCACAGAGAAAATAATTGTGTTGTCAGTAACTGGGGACTACAACATTGGTGGCCTTAATGAGCCTGGAATGAAGGGTATGAGTGAGTTTGCTGACATTGAAAATAAGAAGATGATGCATAATGGGTAAGGGAGTAAATGCATGAGGGGGGAACCCAAAAAACAGAATTTGTTCATAAGAAATTGTGTGTAAGCTTCAGTCACCTTCAAAGTACTCTCTGTTTGATGCAATACTCCTACCCAGATGCTTTTTCCTCTGCTCAAAACAGGCTTTGAATTTGTCGATTTTTATACCTTTTAGTGCTTCTGTCGTTTTTGTTTTAACTCTTCCACATTGGCAAAACATTTCTCTTTTAGGACTTTTCATCCCTGTGGAAACAAAAAGTGACTGAGGTCGAGATCGGGTGAATAAAAAGGGTGGAGCACAGGGGTCACACCATTTTTTGATTAAAAACAGCTGAACACTCAGCGCAGTGTGGGCAGGTGCAGTGTCAGGCTGGAACAACCAGTCACCTGCTTGCCATATCCCGGGATGTTTCTTCTGCAAATTGTGACATGACCTTCTCAAAACATCCTGATAAAAACTCTTGCTGACGGTTTGATCTGGAGAAGCAAATTCTGAGTGTACTACAAGGGGTTTGCCCTCCAAAAGATAATTCTGGTATTTTTGGGATCCCCTCATATTCTTCCGGGTATATTCTCAAACCCAGTATCCGCCAGATGAACTGAAAACTCTTAGTATATACTTGTGGAAAGCATGAATGAATGAAAATAACTTTATAGAGGCAGAATAGCCCATAACCCATATGATTTAATTATATAAAAAGAAAAAAATTCTAAAGTAGAAATGCACTGGTCATGACTTCATAGGTGGAAGGGGACTGCCTGGATTATGGGAAAATATTTGTTGCCCTGAAAACTCAGTAAAAGGAAAGTCAGTGAGCATTCTTAAACACCAACAAGAAGCAGGCGGAGAACCAAATAAAAGCACAATCCCATTCACAATAGACACACACACACACACACACACACAAATGAAATCCCTCGGCATCTTTCTAACCAGAGAAGTGAAAGACCTTTACAATGAGAACTACAAAACACTGCTCAGAGAAATCCAAGAAGACACAAACAAATGGAAAAATATTCCATGCTCCTGGATAGGAAGAATCAACATAGTTAAGATGTCCATCCTACCAAAGGCAATCTACAGATTCAATGCAATACCCATTAAATTACCAACATCACTCTTCTCAGACCTGGAAATGACAACACAGAAATTCATATGGAAACACAAACAACCACAAATAGTCAAAACAATCCTTAGCAAAATAAACAAAGCAGGAGATATCACACTCCCAGACTTTAAACTTTATTATAAGGCTACAATAATTAAAACAGCCTGGTAATGCTACTAGAACAGGCACACGGACTAATGGAAGAGGATAGAGATTCCAGAAGCAAAGCCTCAGTTTCTCAACCAGCTCATCTTTGACAAGGCCTCCAACAACAACCACTGGGGAGAGGAGAACCTATTCAGTAAATGGTGCTGGGAAAACTGGCTGACTACATGCAGAAGATTGAAACAGGAATCCTACCTATCACCATACACAAAAATTAACTCTGAATGGATCAAAAGACTTAAACCTAAAACCTCAAACTATAAGAATCTGAGAAAATGCAGGAGACACCCTTATGGAAATTGGAACTGGCAACCAATTTCTATTCGGAACCCTAAATGCCCAACCTTAAGAAATAAGATAGACAAGTGGGACCTCATCAAACTAATGAGCTTCTGCAAAGCAAAGGAAACCATCAAGAGAGCAGGGAGACAGCCCACAAAATGGAGAAAAATATTTGCTAACTGTGTATCTGTCAAAAGCCTAAAATCCGGGATCTGCAAGGAACTCAAATGTGCCGAAAGGAAAAAAAACCAAACAGCCCCATTTTAAAAATGGGCAAAATACATGAATAGACACTTCTCAAAAGAAGATATACGGGCAGCCAACAGACACATGAAAAAGTGCTCAGTCTCATTCCTCATCAGAGAAATGCAAATCAAAACCACAGTGAGATACAACCTAACCCCAGTAAGAATGGCCATCATTCATAAAATAAACAACAACAGATGCTGGTGAGGATGTGGAGAAAAAGGAATGCTTCTACACTGCTTGTGGGAATACAGACTAGTGCAACCTCTTTGGAAGACAGTGTGGCAATTTCTGAAAGAACTAGAGATTGGCCTTCCCTATGACCCAACAATTCCAATGTTGGGAATATACCCGGAGAAACTCAAGTCATTCTACCAAAAAGATACCCGCACACACATGTTTGTTGCAGCTCTATTCACAATAGCAAAAACATGGAACCAACTGTACGGCCCATTGAAACTGGACTGGATTTTTTAAAAATGTGGTACATATACCCATTGGACTATTATGCAGCCATAAAGAAGGACAAATATATGGACTTTGCAGAAATTGCCACACTGTCTTCCAAAGAGGTTGCACTAGTTGGCATTCCCACCAGCAGTGTAGAAGCATTCCTTTTCCTCCACATCCTCACCAGCTTTGTTCTTTTTGTGTAGGAATGCTTTGGCTATTCTGGCTCTTTTTTGGTTCCATATGAAGTTCAGTATTGTTT